>JADLZL010007955.1:0-22645 GCA_015844335.1 Chrysopogon serrulatus
GCCGCGTTACTGTTCACTTGTTTTTTCCTAATTGCCCCCTCGCACTTGCCTCACGCCGCACTGCCAGGCGCTAAGGCTTTAGTTGGTCTGTTCGCCGGCGACGAGCATCCACCAGGTACTCCCCACCCCTTCTCTTCCTTCCCTTCCCTTCCCTTCCCTTCAAGCTGAGCACGAAAACCCTAACCTACAAGCCTCACTTCGATTTTTTTACAATGTCCCTTTACTTTGGACCCGCCGCCAATCGTGAGGGATCTGCATTTGAAGTTAACGTTGCTAGCGGATTCTTTGTTAGTTAAATTACGGAGTTGTAAGATGTAGCCATGATGCATAGGGTGTGGGTACTCATATCATGGTTGTTGTTTATGCATTTCATGATTAAATGCAAGCTGTGTGATAATGATTTGTGTTTATGCATTTGAAGTTAACGTTCGTCGCTCCTCAACTGCGGGCAATTGCCGCACACCGCGCCGCCGCTGTGGGGCCCCGGTCGCCATGGCCTTGCGGGGAAGAAGCTCATCAACAACCCCGACGGTAATGCGCCTGCCGCCAGTCGCCACCATTTGCCCCTATTTCTCGCTAAATTTCAGACAGTTTTTTCTTCGATTTCTAGGGTTTAATCGCGTCTGATGTCCCGATCGGGCTTTGTTTTGCAAAACTTTTGCAGACATGTGGTGACGGAGTACATCGAGGGGTTGGTGGAGACTTACCTGGTCTGCAGTACCTTGGACGGGTTCCCTCACGTGATTTTTTTCCGCAACCGGAAACAATTTTGAGTTGTTTCGGCTAGCATTGAGTGACATAACTCCCTTGAAATCTCTGCAGATTAAGGTCGCCCTTCGTGCTGATGTTGAGCGTGGTTCCTATGACAAAGTTGCAGTCATCTCAGGTGTGTTCTGTGTTAAACTATGCTTTTTGTTCTAATTTCCATTTGAATGTGATGATTTCTGCTTCGAACTATGCTTTTGTTCCAATTTTCATGTGAATGTGATGGTTAGTTCCTATATTATTACATTAAATATATCCGAAATGACGAGGAATTCCCTCATTTTCAAGTACTAGATATGGTACAATATAACTAAGGAGCCTGATAGTAATTCGCAATAAGTGGTTGCCATGTTAGTGGGATTGCTTCAGCGTGATGGTTATCTTGACTAGAATTAGCGAGATATAGTATTCTTTTGCTCAGTTTATGTCACCTTACATTCAAGTTCCACATATTAAGCTAGTTGTTAATGTTATTTTGCTAGTTGCTTGGAGTTTTGATTCTCTTTACATTAAGTACCATGTTGTACTCTGCTTTGGAGACATTACTGCTGGAAGAGAAACAGATGGCGGTGTATTGCATGGACCTCTTGCATGCCATGGCATCATCATACAGAAATCTGCCGGTTGTCATGTCAGGCCGCATGTATATAATCTCTCATACACTTGTTGTGTTTCCCTGTTTGAACTAATATCTAATAATAGTATACTTTAGCATATGGCCATACTGTTTCTTTGGCCATCTTTAAGAAATGTCAAATAGGAACTTCTGCATGAAAAAATATCTTCATTGGTAACTTTCATATTGATGGTTGCTGGGATATTTCCATTTTTTTCATGTCAAGTTCAATTACTTATTCTAGTGCTGTTTTGTTCATAGGTGGTGGAAGCGGCCATGAGCCCGCCCATCTTTGGATTTGTTGGGCCGGGATTTTGACCGCTGCTATTTCTGGAGATGTTTTCGCTTCTCCACCTGTTGATTCTATTTTAGCTGTATGTTTCTCAAGGTTCTGCTAGGCACTTGCCCAGGCGCGACTAGGCGCGAATCGGAGGCTCCCCGCCTCGCCTATGGGGGTAGGCGGAACCCTAGGCAGCGGCAGCTCGTCGGGCGGCGCCGGTGGGGGTGGGAGGAGCGTCCGGCGGAGGTCGCCAGTGGGGGAGGAGGAGCGGCGGCGGCGGGTGCTCGCACGGGCTTGTGCGGGCGGCGGGCGCCAGACGGCACGGGGCGGGCAGCGGCGTAGGCGTGGGTGGGCGGGTGTGGCGGACGCTATGCGGGGAGAGGGAGATGCGAGAGGCAGAGGATGCGGGAGTGAGGGAGAGATGGGCCTTCAAATGGGCCTTTTTCCCTTTCTCTCTTTTCATGAGCTCAAGAATACTCACTCATCTCCTTTTTTTTCTTTTTATTTTAAGTATTTATACATGTATTATTCATCGCCTAGGAAAACGCCTAGGAACGCCTAGGCGCGATTAATCCCGCCTAGACGCTAGGCTTGGGGTCAGCGCCTAGATTCCGCCTAGCACCTAGCGAAACTTTGATGTTTCTTTTTGGTGAAACTATGTCTAGCTTCTTATAAGTAGCTTAAATCATGTTAACTGGCATTTAACTGCATCTTCTCACTGTAGGCTATTCGAGCTGTAACTGGTCCCATGGGGTGCCTTCTAATAGTAAAGGTACTCTCACTGTGATATCAACTTTAAAATGTCATATCATGGGATAAGATGAATCTTTTGGTACACCTGAGGATTGTGCAATACGAGTATTTGATACTTTGGGACCGTGCATTGTTTATTTAGTATCACATTAATAACTATCATTTCCTCCACCTATTGTCCTGTGTTCATGCATGAATGGATAGAGGAGTGATAACATTTGCTTTTCTGAAATTTGCTTGGTACATATCAATTTTAGTTCAATAAGAAGGCTGTGGTACATCTGTATTTGCTTTGAAAGGGGCCAAACTGTGGGCTGTTCTGGATAAATGTGTATGCTTGATGTAGGGATACTCGTACCTTTTCTCCGTTATTTTTAAACTGCAGTGCTCCAATTTGTTCAATTTATAAGTGTAAACTATGAAGCATTGCGCTGCTCTCATCTTACTAAGCTTCATTTCTTATTTGCAGAACTACACTGATGATAGACAGAACTTTGAATTAGCTGCTGAGCAGGCAAAATCTGAAGGCTATGAGATTGAGGTTGAAAAAACGTACATATTACTATGTTGTGTGGCACATCATATTAATTTTAATGACTATGTATCATTTATCCTCCAATTGTAGATGGTCATTGTTGGAGATGATTGTGCCCTTCCCCCACCTGGAGGGATAGCTGGTAGAAGAGGTTTAGCTGGAACAATTCTTGTGCATAAGGTATTTTGTTGTTGCCATTGTATTTTCTATCCTAGATTTTCCTCTTAGTCTCATCTCCAGTTAGTGGCATGTTACATTCTTTCACTCAGCCAAGTTGACCTGCAAAAATCTCTTTAACACTCATTTGATTTGCTTTTGCATGCAAGCAGCCTTTTCCCTCTGATTTAAGTATTTAACTAAACTATCCACCCTAACTTCCAATGTATCATTCCTGTATTAATCAACTAGTATCAGACATGCATAGGCCCTGACATCATCTTCGAAGGTGCAAGGATTTTAATGAAAGAAGCACTGAATTCTAGCTCATGATGAGTGATATTTAGAAAAATCACTATGGGCCCAATTTTCTCAATCTAGGTTCTCTAGGGTGTGTCTTATCATTCTGTAGCTATGAAAAAAAATCTAGCTTGATTTCATATTTACTGAGGGCAAAGTTCTCACTATTTTACTTTTTAGCATGAAATACGCATTGGTGGATCCAATCGGGGCACCTAAATGGCCTGGCTTCTCGGCGTGCTCCGGCGTGCTTTGGTACGCATACATCATCTAAACTATCCACCCTAACTTCCAATGTATCATTCCTGTATTAATCAACTAGTATCAGACATGCATAGGCCCTGACATCATCTTCGAAGGTGCAAGGATTTCAATGAAAGAAGCGTAGAATTCTAGCTCATGATGAGTGATTTTTAGAAAAATCACTATAGGCCCAATTTTCTCAATCTAGGTTCTCTAGGGTGTGTCTTATCATTCTGTAGCTATAAAAAAATCTAGCTTGATTTCATATTTACAGGGCAAAGTTCTCACTATTTTACTTTTAGCATGAAATACGCATTGGTGGATCCAATCAGGGCACCTAAATGGCCTGGCTTCTCGGCGTGCTCCGGCGTGTTTTGCACAGACATCATCTAAACTATCCACCCTAACTTCCAATGTATCATTCCTGTATTAATCAACTAGTATCAGACATGCATAGGCCCTGACATCATCTTCGAAGGTGCAAGAATTTCAATGAAAGAAGCACTGAATTCTAGCTCATGATGAGTGATATTTAGAAAAATCACTATGGGCCCAATTTTCTCAATCTAGGTTCTCTAGGGTGTGTCTTATCATTCTGCAGCTATGAAAAAAAATCTACCTTGATTTCATATTTACAGGGCAAAGTTCTCACTGTTTTACTTTCAGCATTAAATACGCATCGGTGGATCCAATCAGGGCACCTAAATGGCCTGGCTTCTCGGCGTGCTCCGGCGTGCTTTGCACAGACATCATCTAAACTATCCACCCTAACTTCCAATGTATCATTCCTGTATGAATCAACTAGTATCAGACATGCATAGGCCCTAACATCATCTTCGAAGGTGCAAGGATTTCAATGAAAGAAGCGCTGAAATCTAGCTCATGATGAGTGATTTTTAAAAAAATCACTATAGGCCCAATTTTCTCAATCTAGGTTCTCTAGGGTGTGTCTTATCATTCTGCAGCTATGAAAAAAAATCTAGCTTGATTTCATATTTACAGGGCAAAGTTCTCACTGTTTTACTTTTAGCATGAAATACGCATTGGTGGATCCAATCAGGGCACCTAAATGGCCTGGCTTTTCGGCGTGCTCCAGCGTGCTTTGAACAGACATCATCTAAACTATCCACCCTAACTTCCAATGTATTATTCCTGTATTAATCAACTAGTATCAGACATGCATAGGCCCTGACATCATCTTCGAAGGTGCAAGGATTTCAATGAAAGAAGCACTGAATTCTAGCTCATGATGAGTGATTTTTAGAAAAATCACTATGGGCCCAATTTTCTCAATCAAGGTTCTCTAGAGTGTGTCTTATCATTCTGCAGCTATGGAAAAAATCTAGCTTGATTTCATATTTACAGGGCAAAGTTCTCACTGTTTTACTTTCAGCATGAAATACGCATCGGTGGATCCAATCAGGGCACCCAAATGGCCTGGCTTCTCGGCGTGCTCCGGCGCGCTTTGCATAGACATCATCTAAACTATCCACCCTAACTTCCAATGTATCATTCCTGTATGAATCAACTAGTATCAGACATGCATAGGCCCTGACATCATCTTCGAAGGTGTAAGGATTTCAATGAAAGAAGCGCTGAAATCTAACTCATGATGAGTGATTTTTAGAAAAATTACTATGGGCCCAATTTTCTCAATCTAGGTTCTCTAGGGTGTCTTATCATTCTGCAGCTATGAAAAAAATCTAGCTTGATTTCATATTTACAGGGCAAAGTTCTCACTGTTTTACTTTTAGCATGAAATACGCATTGGTGGATCCAATCAGGGCACCTAAATGGCCTGGCTTTTCGGCGTGCTCCAGCGTGCTTTGAACAGACATCATCTAAACTATCCACCCTAACTTCCAATGTATTATTCCTGTATTAATCAACTAGTATCAGACATGCATAGGCCCTGGCATCATCTTCGAAGGTGCAAGGATTTCAATGAAAGAAGCACTGAATTCTAGCTCATGATGAGTGATTTTTAGAAAAATCACTATGGGCCCAATTTTCTCAATCAAGGTTCTCTAGAGTGTGTCTTATCATTCTGCAGCTATGGAAAAAATCTAGCTTGATTTCATATTTACAGGGCAAAGTTCTCACTGTTTTACTTTCAGCATGAAATACGCATCGGTGGATCCAATCAGGGCACCTAAATGGCCTGGCTTCTCGGCGTGCTTCGGCGCGCTTTGCATAGACATCATCTAAACTATCCACCCTAACTTCCAATGTATCATTCCTATATGAATCAACTAGTATCAGACATGCATAGGCCCTGACATCATCTTCGAAGGTGTAAGGATTTCAATGAAAGAAGCGCTGAAATCTAACTCATGATGAGTGATTTTTAGAAAAATTACTATGGGCCCAATTTTCTCAATCTAGGTTCTCTAGGGTGTGTCTTATCATTCGGCAGTTTAAAAAAAAAAATCTACCTTGATTTCATATTTACAGTGGCAAAGTTCTCACCGTTTTACTTTCAAGCATTAAATACGCATCGGTAGATCCAATCAGGGCACCTAAATGGCCCGGCTTTCGGCGTGCTCCGGCGTTTTGCACAGACATCATCTAAACTATCCACCCTAACTTCCAATGTATCATTCCCTGTATAAATAAACTAGTATCGACATGCATAGGCCCTAACATCATCTTCGAAGGTGCAAGGATTTCAATGAAAGAAGCAGAATTCTAGCTCATGATGAGTGATTTTTAGAAAAATCACTATAGGCCCAATTTTCTCAATCTAGGTTCTCTAGGGTGTGTCTTATCATTCTGCAGCTATGAAAAAAATCTAGCTTGATTTCATATTTACAGGCAAAGTTCTCACTATTTTACTTTTAGCATGAAATACACATTGGTGGATCCAATCGGGGGCACCTAAATGGCCTGGCTTCTCGGCGTGCTCCGGCGTGCTTTGCACAGACATCATCTAAACTATCCACCCTAACTTCCAATGTATCATTCCTGTATTAATCAACTAGTATCAGACATGCATAGGCCCTGACATCATTTTCGAAGGTGCAAGGATTTCAATGAAAGAAGCACTGAATTCTTGCTCATGATGAGTGATTTTTAGAAAAATCACTATGGGCCCAATTTTCTCAATCTAGGTTCTCTAGGGTGTGTCTTATCATTCTGCAGCTATGAAAAAAATCTACCTTGATTTCATATTTACAGGGCAAAGTTCTCACTGTTTTACTTTCAGCATTAAATACGCATCGGTGGATCCAATCAGGGCACCTAAATGGCCTGGCTTCTCGGCGTGCTCCAGCGTGCTTTGCACAGACATCATCTAAACTATCCACCCTAACTTCCAATGTATCATTCCTGTATGAATCAACTAGTATCAGACATGCATAGGCCCTAACATCATCTTCGAAGGTGCAAGGATTTCAATGAAAGAAGCGCTGAAATCTAGCTCATGATGAGTGATTTTTAGAAAAATCACTATAGGCCCAATTTTCTCAATCTAGGTTCTCTAGGGTGTGTCTTATCATTCGGCAGCTATGAAAAAAAAATCTACCTTGATTTCATATTTTGGGGCAAAGTTCTCACTGCTTTTTTTACTTTCAAAGCATTAAATACGCATCGGTAGATCCAATCAGGGCACCTAAATGGCTCGGCTTCTCGGCGTGTTCGGCGCTTTTTGCACGCACATCATCTAAACTATCCACCCTAACTTCCAATGTATCATTCCTGTATAAATAAACTAGTATCAGACATGCATAGGCCCTAACATCATCTTCGAAGGTGCAAGGATTTCAATGAAAGAAGCGCAGAATTCTAGCTCATGATGAGTGATTTTTAGAAAAATCACTATAGGCCCAATTTTCTCAATCTAGGTTCTCTAGGGTGTGTCTTATCATTCTGTAGCTATGAAAAAAATCTAGCTTGATTTCATATTTACAGGGCAAAGTTCTCACTATTTTACTTTTAGCATGAAATACGCATTGGTGGATCCAATCCGGGCACCTAAATGGCCTGGCTTCTCGGCGTGTTCGGCGTGTTTTTGCACAGACATCATCTAAACTATCCACCCTAACTTCCAATGTATCATTCCTGTATTAATCAACTAGTATCAGACATGCATAGGCCCTGACATCATCTTTGAAGGTGCAAGGATTTCAATGAAAGAAGCACTGAATTCAGCTCATGATGAGTGATATTTAGAAAAATCACTATGGGCCCAATTTTCTCAATCTAGGTTCTCTAGGTGTGTCTTATCATTCTGCAGCTATGAAAAAAAATCTACCTTGATTTCATATTTACAGGGCAAAGTTCTCACTGTTTTACTTTCAAAGATGAAATACGCATCGGTGGATCCAATCGGGGCACCTAAATGGCCCGGCTTCTCGGCATGCTCCAAGCGTGTTTTTGCACAGACATCATCTAAACTATCCACCCTAACTTCCAATGTATCATTCCTGTATGAATCAACTAGAATCAGACATGCATAGGCCCTAACATCATCTTCGAAGGTGCAAGGATTTCAATGAAAGAAGCGCTGAAATCTAGCTCATGATGAGTGATTTTTAAAAAAATCACTATAGGCCCAATTTTCTCAATCTAGGTTCTCTAGGGTGTGTCTTATCATTCGGCAGCCTAAAAAAAAATCTACCTTGATTTCATATTTACAGGGCAAAGTTCTCACTGTTTTACTTTCAGCATTAAATACGCATCGGTGGATCCAATCAGGGCACCTAAATGGCCTGGCTTCTCGGCGTGCTCCGGCGCGCTTTGCACAGACATCATCTAAACTATCCACCCTAACTTCCAATGTATCATTCCTGTATAAATAAACTAGTATCAGACATGCATAGGCCCTAACATCATCTTCGAAGGTGCAAGGATTTCAATGAAAGAAGCGCTTGAATTCTAGTTTTCATGATGAGTGATTTTTAGAAAAATCACTATAGGCCCAATTTTCTCAATCTAGGTTCTCTAGGGTGTGTCTTATCATTCTGCAGCTAAAAAAAAAAATCTAGCTTGATTTCATATTTACAGGCAAAGTTCTCACTATTTTACTTTTAGCATGAAATACGCATTGGTGGATCCAATCAGGGCACCTAAATGGCCTGGCTTTCGGCATGTTCGGCGTGCTTTGCACAGACATCATCTAAACTATCCACCCTAACTTCCAATGTATCATTCCTGTATAAATAAACTAGTATCGACATGCATAGGCCCTAACATCATCTTCGAAGGTGCAAGGATTTCAATGAAAGAAGCGCTGAATTCTAGTTTCATGATGAGTGATTTTTAGAAAAATCACTATAGGCCCAATTTTCTCAATCTAGGTTCTCTAGGGTGTGTCTTATCATTCTGCAGCTAAAAAAAAAAATCTACCTTGATTTCATATTTACGGGGAAAAGTTCTCACTGTTTTACTTTTAAGCATTAAATACGCATCGGTGGATCCAATCAAGGCACCTAAATGGCCTGGCTTTCGGCGTGTTCTCAAATAAGTGTTTTTGCAATGACATCATCTAAACTATCCACCCTAACTTCCAATGTATCATTCCTGTATGAATCAACTAGTATCGACATGCATAGGCCCCTAACATCATCTTCGAAGGTGCAAGGATTTCAATGAAAGAAGCGCTGAAATTCTAGCTCATGATGAGTGATTTTTAAAAAATCACTATGGGCCCAATTTTCTCAATCTAGGTTCTCTAGGGTGTGTCTTATCATTCGGCAGCTATGAAAAAAAAATCTACCTTGATTTCATATTTACAGGCAAAGTTCTCACTGTTTTACTTTCAAAGATGAAATACGCATCGGTGGATCCAATCAGTGGCACCTAAATGGCCTGGCTTCTCGGCGTGCTCCGGCGCGTTTTTGGCACAGACATCATCTAAACTATCCACCCTAACTTCCAATGTATCATTCCTGTATAAATAAACTAGTATCGACATGCATAGGCCCTAACATCATCTTCGAAGGTGCAAGGATTTCAATGAAAGAAGCTTGAATTCTAGCTCATGATGAGTGATTTTTAGAAAAATCACTATAGGCCCAATTTTCTCAATCTAGGTTCTCTAGGGTGTGTCTTATCATTCTGCAAGGAAAAAAAAAAATCTAGCTTGATTTCATATTTACAGGGCAAAGTTCTCACTATTTTACTTTTTTAGCATGAAATACGCATTGATGGATCCAATCGGGCACCTAAATGGCCCGGCTTCTCGGCATGCTTCGGCGTGTTTTTGCACAGACATCATCTAAACTATCCACCCTAACTTCCAATGTATCATTCCTGTATGAATCAACTAGTATCAGACATGCATAGGCCCTAACATCATCTTCGAAGGTGCAAGGATTTCAATGAAAGAAGCGCTGAATTCTAGCTCATGATGAGTGATTTTTAGAAAAATCACTATGGGCCCAATTTTCTCAATCTAGGTTCTCTAGGGTGTGTCTTATCATTCTGCAGCTATGAAAAAAAATCTACCTTGATTTCATATTTACAGGGCAAAGTTCTCACTGCTTTTTTACTTTAAGCATGAAATACGCATCGGTGGATCCAATCGGGGCACCTAAATGGCCCGGCTTCTCGGCGTGCTCCAGCGTGCTTTGCTTTTGCAGACATCATCTAAACTATCCACCCTAACTTCCAATGTATCATTCCCTGTATGAATCAACTAGTATCGACATGCATAGGCCCTAACATCATCTTCGAAGGTGCAAGGATTTCAATGAAAGAAGCGCTGAAATCTAGCTCATGATGAGTGATTTTTAGAAAAATCACTATAGGCCCAATTTTCTCAATCTAGGTTCTCTAGGGTGTGTCTTATCATTCGGCAGCTATGAAAAAAAATCTACCTTGATTTCATATTTACAGGGCAAAGTTCTCACTGTTTTACTTTCAGCATGAAATACGCATCGGTGGATCCAATCAGGGCACCTAAATGGCCTGGCTTCTCGGCGTGCTCCGGCGTGCTTTGCACAGACATCATCTAAACTATCCACCCTAACTTCCAATGTATCATTCCTGTATAAATAAACTAGTATCAGACATGCATAGGCCCTGACATCATCTTCGAAGGTGCAAGGATTTCAATGAAAGAAGCGCTGAATTCTAGCTCATGATGAGTGATTTTTAGAAAAATCACTATGGGCCCAATTTTCTCAATCTAGGTTCTCTAGGGTGTGTCTTATCATTCTGCAGCTATGAAAAAAATCTAGCTTGATTTCATATTTTACAGGCAAAGTTCTCACTATTTTACTTTCAAAGCATGAAATACGATTGGTGGATCCAATCAGGCACCTAAATGGCTCGGCTTCTCGGCGTGTTCCGCGTGTTTTTTGCACAGACATCATCTAAACTATCCACCCTAACTTCCAATGTATCATTCCTGTATTAATCAACTAGTATCGACATGCATAGGCCCTGACATCATCTTTGAAGGTGCAAGGATTTCAATGAAAGAAGCACTGAATTCTAGCTCATGATGAGTGATTTTTAGAAAAATCACTATGGGCCCAATTTTCTCAATCTAGGTTCTCTAGGTGTGTCTTATCATTCTGCGCAGCTAAAAAAAAATCTAGCTTGATTTCATATTTACAGGCAAAGTTCTCACACTTTTTTACTTTCAAAGCATGAAATACGCATCGGTGGATCCAATCAGGGCACCTAAATGGCCTGGCTTCTCGGCGTGCTCCGGCGTGCTTTGCACAGACATCATCTAAACTATCCACCCTAACTTCCAATGTATCATTCCTGTATGAATCAACTAGTATCGACATGCATAGGCCCTGACATCATCTTCGAAGGTGCAAGGATTTCAATGAAAGAAGCGCTGAATTCTAGCTCATGATGAGTGATTTTTAGAAAAAATCACTATAGGCCCAATTTTCTCAATCTAGGTTCTCTAGGGTGTGTCTTATCATTCTGCAGCTATAAAAAAAATCTAGCTTGATTTCATATTTACAGGCAAAGTTCTCACTATTTTACTTTCAAAGATGAAATACGCATCGGTGGATCCAATCGTGGCACCTAAATGGCCGGCTTCTCGGCGTGCTCCGGCGCTTTTGCAATGACATCATCTAAACTATCCACCCTAACTTCCAATGTATCATTCCCTGTATTAATCAACTAGTATCGACATGCATAGGCCCCGACATCATCTTCGAAGGTGCAAGGATTTCAATGAAAGAAGCGCTGAATTCTAGCTCATGATGAGTGATTTTTTAAAAAATCACTATGGGCCCAATTTTCTCAATCTAGGTTCTCTAGGGTGTGTCTTATCATTCTGCAGCTATGAAAAAAAATCTAGCTTGATTTCATATTTACAGGCAAAGTTCTCACTGTTTTACTTTCAAAGATGAAATACGACGGTGGATCCAATCAAGGCACCTAAATGGCCCGGCTTCTCGGCGTGCTCCGGCGTGCTTTTGCACAGACATCATCTAAACTATCCACCCTAACTTCCAATGTATCATTCCTGTATTAATCAACTAGTATCGACATGCATAGGCCCCTAACATCATCTTCGAAGGTGCAAGGATTTCAATGAAAGAAGCGCTGAAATTCTAGCTCATGATGAGTGATTTTTAGAAAAATCACTATGGGCCCAATTTTCTCAATCTAGGTTCTCTAGGGTGTGTCTTATCATTCTGCAGCTATAAAAAAAAAAAATCTAGCTTGATTTCATATTTACAGGGCAAAGTTCTCACTATTTTACTTCAAAGCATGAAATACGCATTGGTGGATCCAATCAGGGCACCTAAATGGCCTGGCTTCTCGGCGTGCTCCGGCGTGTTTTGCACAGACATCATCTAAACTATCCACCCTAACTTCCAATGTATCATTCCTGTATTAATCAACTAGTATCAGACATGCATAGGCCCTGACATCATCTTTGAAGGTGCAAGGATTTCAATGAAAGAAGCGCTGAATTCTAGCTCATGATGAGTGATTTTTAGAAAAATCACTATGGGCCCAATTTTCTCAATCTAGGTTCTCTAGGTGTGTCTTATCATTCTGCAGCTATAAAAAAAAATCTAGCTTGATTTCATATTTACAGGGCAAAGTTCTCACTGCTTTTACTTTCAAAGCATGAAATACGCATCGGTGGATCCAATCGTGGCACCTAAATGGCCCGGCTTCTCGGCGTGCTCCGGCGTGCTTTTTTGCACAGACATCATCTAAACTATCCACCCTAACTTCCAATGTATCATTCCTGTATGAATCAACTAGTATCGACATGCATAGGCCCTAACATCATCTTTGAAGGTGCAAGGATTTCAATGAAAGAAGCGCTGAATTCTAGCTCATGATGAGTGATTTTTAAAAAATCACTATGGGCCCAATTTTCTCAATCTAGGTTCTCTAGGGTGTGTCTTATCATTCTGCAGCTAAAAAAAAATCTAGCTTGATTTCATATTTACAGGGCAAAGTTCTCACTGTTTTTACTTTCAAAGATGAAATACGCATCGGTGGATCCAATCGTGGCACCTAAATGGCCCGGCTTCTCGGCGTGTTCGGGCGTGTTTTTGCACAGCACATCATCTAAACTATCCACCCTAACTTCCAATGTATCATTCCTGTATTAATCAACTAGTATCAGACATGCATAGGCCCTGACATCATCTTCGAAGGTGCAAGGATTTCAATGAAAAAGAAGTTGCTGAATTCTAGTTTCATGATGAGTGATTTTTAGAAAAATCACTATGGGCCCAATTTTCTCAATCTAGGTTCTCTAGGGTGTGTCTTATCATTCTGCAGCTATAAAAAAATCTAGCTTGATTTCATATTTACAGGGCAAAGTTCTCACTATTTTACTTTCAGCATGAAATACGCATCGGTGGATCCAATCAGGGCACCTAAATGGCCTGGCTTCTCGGCGTGCTCCGGCGTGTTTTGCACAGACATCATCTAAACTATCCACCCTAACTTACAATGTATCATTCCTGTATTAATCAACTAGTATCAGACATGCATAGGCCCTGACATCATCTTTGAAGGTGCAAGGATTTCAATGAAAGAAGCGTTGAATTCTAGCTCATGATGAGTGATTTTTAGAAAAAATCACTATGGGCCCAATTTTCTCAATCTAGGTTCTCTAGGGTGTGTCTTATCATTCTGCAGCTATGAAAAAAAATCTAGCTTGATTTCATATTTACAGGGCAAAGTTCTCACTGTTTTACTTTCAGCATGAAATACGCATCGGTGGATCCAATCAGGGCACCTAAATGGCCTGGCTTCTCGGCGTGCTCCGGCGTGCTTTGCACAGACATCATCTAAACTATCCACCCTAACTTCCAATGTATCATTCCTGTATTAATCAACTAGTATCAGACATGCATAGGCCCTGACATCATCTTCGAAGGTGCAAGGATTTCAATGAAAGAAGCGCTGAATTCTAGCTCATGATGAGTGATTTTTTAGAAAAATCACTATGGGCCCAATTTTCTCAATCTAGGTTCTCTAGAGTGTGTCTTATCATTCTGCAGCTATGAAAAAATCTAGCTTGATTTCATATTTACAGGGCAAAGTTCTCACTGTTTTACTTTCAAAGATGAAATACGCATCGGTGGATCCAATCGTGGCACCTAAATGGCCTGGCTTCTCGGCGTGCTCAAATAAGGTTTTGCACGCACATCATCTAAACTATCCACCCTAACTTCCAATGTATCATTCCTGTATTAATCAACTAGTATCAGACATGCATAGGCCCTGACATCATCTTCGAAGGTGTAAGGATTTCAATGAAAGAAGCGTTGAATTCTAGCTCATGATGAGTGATTTTTAGAAAAAATCACTATGGGCCCAATTTTCTCAATCTAGGTTCTCTAGGGTGTGTCTTATCATTCTGCAGCTATAAAAAAATCTAGCTTGATTTCATATTTACAGGGCAAAGTTCTCACTATTTTACTTTCAGCATGAAATACGCATTGGTGGATCCAATCAGGGCACCTAAATGGCCTGGCTTCTCGGCGTGCTCCGGCGTGCTTTGCACAGACATCATCTAAACTATCCACCCTAACTTCCAATGTATCATTCCTGTATTAATCAACTAGTATCAGACATGCATAGGCCCTGACATCATCTTGAAGGTGCAAGGATTTCAATGAAAGAAGCGCTGAATTCTAGCTCATGATGAGTGATTTTTAGAAAAAATCACTATGGGCCCAATTTTCTCAATCTAGGTTCTCTAGGGTGTGTCTTATCATTCTGCAGCTATGAAAAAAATCTAGCTTGATTTCATATTTACAGGGCAAAGTTCTCACTGCTTTTACTTTCAAAGATGAAATACGCATCGGTGGATCCAATCAGTGGCACCTAAATGGCCTGGCTTCTCGGCGTGTTCTGGCTTTTGCTTTTGCAAGACATCATCTAAACTATCCACCCTAACTTCCAATGTATCATTCCTGTATGAATCAACTAGTATCAGACATGCATAGGCCCTGACATCATCTTCGAAGGTGCAAGGATTTCAATGAAAGAAGCGCTGAATTCTAGCTCATGATGAGTGATTTTTAGAAAAATCACTATGGGCCCAATTTTCTCAATCTAGGTTCTCTAGGGTGTGTCTTATCATTCTGCAGCTATAAAAAAAAATCTAGCTTGATTTCATATTTACAGGGCAAAGTTCTCACTGTTTTACTTTCAGCATGAAATATGCATCGGTGGATCCAATCAGGGCACCTAAATGGCCTGGCTTCTCGGCGTGTCCAAAGCGCTTTGCTTTTGCACGACATCATCTAAACTATCCACCCTAACTTCCAATGTATCATTCCTGTATTAATCAACTAGTATCAGACATGCATAGGCCCTGACATCATCTTCGAAGGTGCAAGGATTTCAATGAAAGAAGCGCTGAATTCTAGCTCATGATGAGTGATTTTTAGAAAAAATCACTATGGGCCCAATTTTCTCAATCTAGGTTCTCTAGGGTGTGTCTTATCATTCTGCAGCTATGAAAAAAAATATAGCTTGATTTCATATTTATAGGGCAAAGTTCTCACTGCTTTTACTTTCAAAGATGAAATACGATCGGTGGATCCAATCAGGGCACCTAAATGGCCTGGCTTCTCGGCGTGCAGGGCGTGTTTTTGCACAGACATCATCTAAACTATCCACCCTAACTTCCAATGTATCATTCCCTGTATTAATCAACTAGTATCGACATGCATAGGCCCCGACACATCATCTTCGAAGGTGCAAGGATTTCAATGAAAGAAGCGCTGAATTCTAGCTCATGATGAGTGATTTTTAGAAAAAATCACTATGGGCCCAATTTTCTCAATCTAGGTTCTCTAGGGTGTGTCTTATCATTCTGCAGCTATGAAAAAAATCTAGCTTGATTTCATATTTACAGGGCAAAGTTCTCACTGTTTTACTTTCAGCATGAAATACGCATCGGTGGATCCAATCAGGGCACCTAAATGGCCTGGCTTCTCGGCGTGCTCCGGCGTGCTTTGCACAGACATCATCTAAACTATCCACCCTAACTTCCAATGTATCATTCCTGTATTAATCAACTAGTATCAGACATGCATAGGCCCTGACATCATCTTCGAAGGTGTAAGGATTTCAATGAAAGAAGCGCTGAATTCTAGCTCATGATGAGTGATTTTTAGAAAAATCACTATGGGCCCAATTTTCTCAATCTAGGTTCTCTAGGTGTGTCTTATCATTCTGCAGCTATGAAAAAAAAAATCTAGCTTGATTTCATATTTACAGGGCAAAGTTCTCACTGTTTTACTTTCAAAGATGAAATAAGCATCGGTGGATCCAATCAGGGCACCTAAATGGCCTGGCTTCTCGGCGTGCTCCTGGCGTGTGTTTTTGCACAGACATCATCTAAACTATCCACCCTAACTTCCAATGTATCATTCCTGTATGAATCAACTAGTATCGACATGCATAGGCCCCGACATCATCTTCGAAGGTGTAAGGATTTCAATGAAAGAAGCGCTGAATTCTAGTTTCATGATGAGTGATTTTTAGAAAAATCACTATGGGCCCAATTTTTCAATCTAGGTTCTCTAGGGTGTGTCTTATCATTTCAGCAGCTATAAAAAAAAATCTAGCTTGATTTCATATTTACAGGCAAAGTTCTCACTGTTTTACTTTCAAAGCATGAAATACGCATCGGTGGATCCAATCGGGCACCTAAATGGCCTCGGCTTCTCGTGTTCAAATAAGGTTTTTTGCAATGACATCATCTAAACTATCCACCCTAACTTCCAATGTATCATTCCTGTATTAATCAACTAGTATCGACATGCATAGGCCCCGACATCATCTTCGAAGGTGCAAGGATTTCAATGAAAGAAGCGCTGAATTCTAGCTCATGATGAGTGATTTTTAAAAAATCACTATGGGCCCAATTTTCTCAATCTAGGTTCTCTAGGGTGTGTCTTATCATTCTGCAGCTATGAAAAAAAATCTAGCTTGATTTCATATTTACAGGGCAAAGTTCTCACTGCTTTTACTTTCAAAGCATGAAATACGCACGGTGGATCCAATCAGGGCACCTAAATGGCCCGGCTTCGGGTGTTCTCGCGTTTTGCACACAGACATCATCTAAACTATCCACCCTAACTTCCAATGTATCATTCCTGTATTAATCAACTAGTATCGACATGCATAGGCCCCGACATCATCTTCGAAGGTGTAAGGATTTCAATGAAAGAAGCGCTGAATTCTAGTTTCATGATGAGTGATTTTTAGAAAAATCACTATGGGCCCAATTTTTCAATCTAGGTTCTCTAGGGTGTGTCTTATCATTCTGCAGCTATGAAAAAAAAT
Organism: Chrysopogon serrulatus; assembly: GCA_015844335.1. Taxonomy (NCBI): domain Eukaryota; kingdom Viridiplantae; phylum Streptophyta; class Magnoliopsida; order Poales; family Poaceae; genus Chrysopogon; species Chrysopogon serrulatus. The sequence continues at coordinate 17,404 of JADLZL010007955.1, forward strand.
CTAGCTTGATTTCATATTTACAGGGCAAAGTTCTCACTGCTTTTACTTTCAAAGCATGAAATACGCATCGGTGGATCCAATCGTGGCACCTAAATGGCCTGGCTTCTCGGCGTGCTCAGCGTGCTTTTTGCACGCACATCATCTAAACTATCCACCCTAACTTCCAATGTATCATTCCTGTATTAATCAACTAGTATCGACATGCATAGGCCCCGACATCATCTTCGAAGGTGCAAGGATTTCAATGAAAGAAGCGCTGAATTCTAGTTTCATGATGAGTGATTTTTAGAAAAATCACTATGGGCCCAATTTTTCAATCTAGGTTCTCTAAGGTGTGTCTTATCATTCTGCAGCTATAAAAAAAATCTAGCTTGATTTCAGATTTACAGGGCAAAGTTCTCACTGTTTTACTTTCAGCATGAAATATGCATCGGTGGATCCAATCAGGGCACCTAAATGGCCTGGCTTCTCGGCGTGCTCCAGCGTGCTTTGCACAGACATCATCTAAACTGTCCACCCTGACTTCCAATGTATCATTACTGTATTAATCAACTAGTATCAGACATGCATAGGCCCCGACATCATCTTCGAAGGTGCAAGGATTTCAATGAAAGAAGCGCTGAATTCTAGTTTCATGATGAGTGATTTTTAGAAAAATCACTATGGGCCCAATTTTTTCAATCTAGGTTCTCTAGGGTGTGTCTTATCATTCTATAGCTATGAAAAAAAAAATCTAGCTTGATTTCATATTTATAGGCAAAGTTCTCACTGCTTTTACTTTCAAAGATGAAATACGACGGTGGATCCAATCAGGCACCTAAATGGCCCGGCTTTTCGGCGTGTTCCAAAAAAGCTTTTTGAACAGACATCATCTAAACTATCCACCCTAACTTCCAATGTATCATTCCTGTATTAATCAACTAGTATCGACATGCATAGGCCCCGACATCATCTTCGAAGGTGCAAGGATTTCAATGAAAGAAGCGCTGAATTCTAGTTTCATGATGAGTGATTTTTAGAAAAAATCACTATATGGGCCCAATTTTCTCAATCTAGGTTCTCTAGGGTGTGTCTTATCATTCTGCAGCTATGAAAAAATCTAGCTTGATTTCATATTTACAGGCAAAGTTCTCACTGCTTTTACTTTCAAAGATGAAATACGACGGTGGATCCAATCAGGCACCTAAATGGCCTGGCCGGCTCGGCGTGCTCCAAAGCGTGTTTTTGCATAGACATCATCTAAACTATCCACCCTAACTTCCAATGTATCATTCCTCGTATGAATCAACTAGTATCGACATGCATAGGCCCCCGACATCATCTTCGAAGGCGTAAGGATTTCAATGAAAGAAGCGCTGAATTCTAGCTCATGATGAGTGATTTTTAGAAAAAATCACTATGGGCCCAATTTTCTCAATCTAGGTTCTCTAGGGTGTGTCTTATCATTCTGCAGCTATGAAAAAAATCTAGCTTGATTTTATATTTACAGGGCAAAGTTCTCACTGCTTTTACTTTCAAAGATGAAATACGCATTGGTGGATCCAATCAGGCACCTAAATGGCCTCGCTTTTCTGAAGTGCGTGTTCCCGCGTGCTGCTTTTGAATGCACATCATCTAAACTATCCACCCTAACTTCCAATGTATCATTCCTGTATTAATCAACTAGTATCGACATGCATAGGCCCCGACATCATCTTCGAAGGTGCAAGGATTTCAATGAAAGAAGCGCTGAATTCTAGCTCATGATGAGTGATTTTTAGAAAAATCACTATGGGCCCAATTTTTCAATCTAGGTTCTCTAGGTGTGTCTTATCATTCTGCAGCCTATGAAAAAAATCTAGCTTGATTTCATATTTACAGGCAAAGTTCTCACTGCTTTTACTTTCAAAGATGAAATACGCACGGTGGATCCAATCAGTGGCACCTAAATGGCCTGGCTTCTCGGCGTGCTCAAATAAGTGCTTTTTTGCATAGACATCATCTAAACTATCCACCCTAACTTCCAATGTATCATTCCCCGTATGAATCAACTAGTATCGACATGCATAGGCCCCGACATCATCTTCGAAGGTGCAAGGATTTCAATGAAAGAAGCGCTGAATTCTAGTTTCATGATGAGTGATTTTTAGAAAAATCACTATGGGCCCAATTTTTTCAATCTAGGTTCTCTAGGGTGTGTCTTATCATTCTGCAGCTATGAAAAAAAATCTAGCTTGATTTCATATTTACAGGGCAAAGTTCTCACTGCTTTTACTTTCAAAGATGAAATACGCACGGTGGATCCAATCAGGCACCTAAATGGCCTGGCTTCTCGGCGTGTTCAAAAGTGTTTTTGCAATGCACATCATCTAAACTATCCACCCTAACTTCCAATGTATCATTCCCCGTATTAATCAACTAGTATCGACATGCATAGGCCCTGACATCATCTTCGAAGGTGCAAGGATTTCAATGAAAGAAGCGCTGAATTCTAGCTCATGATGAGTGATTTTTAGAAAAATCACTATGGGCCCAATTTTCTCAATCTAGGTTCTCTAGGGTGTGTCTTATCATTCTCTGCAGCCTATGAAAAAAAAAAATCTAGCTTGATTTCATATTTACAGGGCAAAGTTCTCACTGCTTTTACTTTCAAAGATGAAATACGACGGTGGATCCAATCGTGGCACCTAAATGGCCGGCTTCTCGGCGTGTCTAAGTGCTTTTTGCACAGACATCATCTAAACTATCCACCCTAACTTCCAATGTATCATTCCTGTATTAATCAACTAGTATCGACATGCATAGGCCCCGACATCATCTTTGAAGGTGCAAGGATTTCAATGAAAGAAGCGTGAATTCTAGTTTCATGATGAGTGATTTTTAGAAAAAATCACTATGGGCCCAATTTTTCAATCTAGGTTCTCTAGGGTGTGTCTTATCATTCTGCAGCCTAAAAAAAATCTAGCTTGATTTCATATTTATAGGGCAAAGTTCTCACTGCTTTTACTTTCAAAGATGAAATACGACGGTGGATCCAATCAGGCACCTAAATGGCAATGGCCCCGGCTTCTCGGCGTGCTCCAAATAAGCTTTTGCACAGACATCATCTAAACTATCCACCCTAACTTCCAATGTATCATTCCTGTATTAATCAACTAGTATCGACATGCATAGGCCCCCGACATCATCTTCGAAGGTGCAAGGATTTCAATGAAAGAAGCGCTGAATTCTAGTTTCATGATGAGTGATTTTTAGAAAAATCACTATGGGCCCAATTTTTCAATCTAGGTTCTCTAGGGTGTGTCTTATCATTCTGCAGCTATGAAAAAAATCTAGCTTGATTTCATATTTACAGGCAAAGTTCTCACTGCTTTTACTTTCAAAGATGAAATACGCATCGGTGGATCCAATCAGTGGCACCTAAATGGCCCGGCTTCTACGTGCTCCAAATGCTTTGCAGACATCATCTAAACTATCCACCCTAACTTCCAATGTATCATTCCTCGTATGAATCAACTAGTATCGACATGCATAGGCCCCGACATCATCTTCGAAGGTGCAAGGATTTCAATGAAAGAAGCGTTGAATTCTAGTTTCATGATGAGTGATTTTTAGAAAAATCACTATGGGCCCAATTTTCTCAATCTAGGTTCTCTAGGGTGTGTCTTATCATTCTCAAGTAGCTATGAAAAAAAATCTAGCTTGATTTCATATTTACAGGGCAAAGTTCTCACCGCTTTTTACTTTCAAAGATGAAATACGACGGTGGATCCAATCAAAGGCACCTAAATGGCCTGGCTTCTCGGCGTGCTCCAAGGCGAGCTTTTTGCATGTACATCATCTAAACTATCCACCCTAACTTCCAATGTATCATTCCCCGTATTAATCAACTAGTATCGATATGCATAGGCCCCGACATCATCTTCGAAGGTGCAAGGATTTCAATGAAAGAAGCGTTGAATTTAGCTCATGATGAGTGATTTTTAGAAAAATCACTATGGGCCCAATTTTTCAATCTAGGTTCTCTAGGGTGTGTCTTATCATTCTGCAGCTATGAAAAAATCTAGCTTGATTTCATATTTACAGTGGCAAAGTTCTCACTGCTTTTACTTTCAAAGATGAAATACGCATCGGTGGATCCAATCGTGGCACCTAAATGGCCTCCGGCTTCTCGGCGTGTTCAAATAAGTGTTTTGCACAGACATCATCTAAACTATCCACCCTAACTTCCAATGTATCATTCCTGTATGAATCAACTAGTATCAGACATGCATAGGCCCTGACATCATCTTCGAAGGTGCAAGGATTTCAATGAAAGAAGCGCTGAATTCTAGCTCATGATGAGTGATTTTTTAGAAAAATCACTATGGGCCCAATTTTTCAATCTAGGTTCTCTAGGGTGTGTCTTATCATTCTGCAGCTATGAAAAAAATCTAGCTTGATTTCATATTTACAGGGCAAAGTTCTCACTGCTTTTACTTTCAAAGATGAAATACGCATCGGTGGATCCAATCAGTGGCACCTAAATGGCCTGGCTTCTGGGCGTGTCCCGGAAGTTTTTGCACGTACATCATCTAAACTATCCACCCTAACTTCCAATGTATCATTCCTGTATTAATCAACTAGTATCGACATGCATAGGCCCCGACATCATCTTCGAAGGTGCAAGGATTTCAATGAAAGAAGCGTTGAATTCTAGTTTCATGATGAGTGATTTTTAGAAAAATCACTATGGGCCCAATTTTCTCAATCTAGGTTCTCTAGGGTGTGTCTTATCATTCTGTAGCCTATGAAAAAATCTAGCTTGATTTCATATTTACAGGGCAAAGTTCTCACTGTTTTACTTTCAAAGATGAAATACGCATCGGTGGATCCAATCGTGGCACCTAAATGGCTCGGCTTCGGCACCTGTGCTCCAAATGAGCAAGTTTTTGCACAGACATCATCTAAACTATCCACCCTAACTTCCAATGTATCATTCCTGTATTAATCAACTAGTATCAGACATGCATAGGCCCTGACATCATCTTGAAGGTGCAAGGGGATTTCAATGAAAGAAGCGAGAATTCTAGCTCATGATGAGTGATTTTTTAGAAAAAATCACTATGGGCCCAATTTTCTCAATCTAGGTTCTCTAGGGTGTGTCTTATCATTCTGCAGCTATGAAAAAATCTAGCTTGATTTTATATTTTTTCAGGCAAAGTTCTCAATGCTTTTACTTTCAAAGATGAAATACGACAGTGGATCCAATCAGTGGCACCTA
>JADLZL010007956.1:0-95560 GCA_015844335.1 Chrysopogon serrulatus
TATTATGTTGAATTTGCTTAATGATAATATAAAAGGATACTCCAGAAGATATTGTTGAACTGTCCTCGTCAACGAGGCATATTATTTTCGGATTGTGGCTCCAGTGCAACTGGAGATCATTTAAGGTTACTGCACACTGTGACGTGATCGAGAGAGGAAACGGTTCCGAGTCCATGTAGCGTAACGTACCGGCTCCACATCATTTTTTTTCCTTCTTTTTGAGCCTGTACCGGCTCCACATCTTCCGAAGGCGTCAGTAGGGCTAACGATGTGCTGCAACCGATGGGCCTGAGCTCCCGTCACAGCTACTCTCTCCGTGCTGAAACTTGAGCCATCCAAGTAAATTTTGAAACATATTATAGGGCAAAACAAAGAACATATATAGCCCTCCTTGATTATCATATTTGGGTTAGTGATAGACACTAATGGTAATTGGTAAGTATGCATGTAAATATTACTTCTCAATAGTGTTTTTTTCACCTAGAATACCTTTGTATTTTAGTGCAAATTTTGAATCTCAATTCTTTATATTTTAAGATGGAGGGAGTATTATTTTCCGACCGGTTTAATGTGGTTGATTCAAGAAAGGTGCAAAAAATAGGCTAAAACTGATTTTAGAGTTATTTTTGTAGGAATTGAACAAGAGGTGGGATTTTATTATTTAGCCAAGGACAAGTGATTATTATGGAGAATCTACTCCAATAAACAAAGCCAAACTGCCCTTGAAGCAGCAGACGCTCTGGCTCCTAAGAAGAGAGGCTCCACCTTTCCTTAAAAAAAACTCTTCTTCGTTGGTGCAGTAAATCACATTGGGGCTAAAGAGTAAGTTAGAGCAGTGAGAGTTTAGCAACCTAGAGCTCAATCTATTAACTAGCCTAAACTGATCTAGGGTCTGTTTTCTACAACCTAGCTTCACTAGCGAAGATATTTAAAATACCAGGAAAGTTAGCAAAGAAAGAGCTCAGAGAAGTTGTATTTTTAGCTTGACCAGACTTCCGGTGTATGTGAGAGAACATAAAACGGTAAAGCTTTTATTTACTACGTCCCGGGACGATTATTGTTACTGCGGACACTTCGCTGCCGCAAGCAGCTACTTTTTGCCTTTGCGGCGCCTGCACTTTCTCCGCCCAGAGCCATGCGGTCCCACGGACTTGCATGAGAGCTTCCCTGCTATCTCACATGCAGTTCCATGCAGGGCAGGTGCAGGCCCCACATCCTCCCTCCTTTTTTCTCACGCTGAGTACTGCTTCCACCCTCCAATAATGTGTACTAGTGTCGTGCCATTGGTCTGCTGCTCCTTGCCGTCCTACTACTACTCTTTTCTCTCTTTTGTATGCGTTGCCTAGGCCAGGGCAGACTGCCTCGCTAGATCTTTGCATAATGCCGCTACACTTGCTAGCGAGATTAGCCATTTGCAGGGCCATCCAAAGCACTTTGAGAAGCACGGACGCATAATCGCATGCGCCCCTTTGCCGCCTCCGTGACAATTTTTTTCCTCTCTTCCATGACATCGATATACTAGTATATAGTTTCATATGCTTCATCTCGATGTTCCAACTGTGTTTCTGTATGTTTCATATTTGCAATGATATGTATGTTGCAATTATATATTTAAAATGTTTCATCATTTTTACATGTATGTTGCAACTGTTTTATCTCGAATATTACATATGTTTTCAGTGGCTATATACACATGTTGCAATCATCTATTCAAAATATTTTATCTGTTTCATATGAATGTTGTAAGTGTATTTATATGGATACTACATACAAAATGTTACAATTGCTCTACACGTATGTTGCAAAAGTTTGTTATATATGTTTTGTTTTTTTTTTAGGCGTGTGTCGCAAAAAGTAATTTACTACGTAGATACCGCAACATGAACAGACATAGATACATACTCCCTCCGCCCCATTATTAATGTCGTTCTAGCTTCCCGACCGGATACATCGTAGATTCCGGGAACGTGGACGGCGGGTGGGTGTAGATTCATGCTGGAATGTGTGAACAGAGACAAAATCGGATGCTACTCCCCGGACGACTTTCATTGCGGGGACGAGGGAGTACATGCCAGAAGATAGATAAGAGATAGGTGGTCCCAGCTGCCGCAGTGCACGGGCGCTGCTGCTGCATGTGTAGGCACACCGGACTTGTTTATCGAGAGAGAGGCGCCCACGTGATCGCTCCGCCAATCCAGCTCGCTCTAGCCGTTTGACACTACTCTATGCTAGAGTCCACATGCAAGTATATTCATATCTCGATCGTTAAGGCTTTTACGTGCCTAGCTAGCGAATAGAGATCTGTCATGAGGGGAGATCTGTCATGAGTATGGAGTAGACAACAATTGCATGCAAAGCGGGCGTCGGCGTGCATGCATGGCAGCGGGGCAGCATTGCTGTGCATGGTGGGCGGCACGCCCAAAGATGCGACTATGTGTGCTTTTTGCATGGCAGCCATGGGCAGCATGATTGCATGCGTGGGTGGGCGGCGCAGCGGTCGAAGAGACCCGGCAGTAAACGAACAAGATTAGCAATGGAAGGCGCGGGCGTCCGGACGGAAGTAGCTTCAGGATGTCCGGCGCCCGCTTTGACTGAACATAAAACCAGCTTTAAGGGAGAATCTAAAAAATAACTTTGTGAACTGTTTCAGAGTTTCTCTTCTTAAATTTGGGGCGCCACGGCCACCATCCAGGGGATCCACCTGGCACCGGACTACTGTTTAGCTTTCAATCTATCTTCCGGACACGCGTGCCTCTTTCATTTGGCCGTCCGGCGGGCATCCTGAAAGGACCTAATTGGCCTAGAGGGGGGGGTGAATAGGCGTCTTTTTGGTTCCTGAAATTCACAAACTCAAATTGCGGAAGTTAAATGCTAACCGAAAGTTCCGGTGGTTTGGAGTAGAAGTTCCGGTGCTAGACCGAGACTTCTATTACAAACCAACTAGAACTTCGGGTGTCCTAAAGCTAGGTAATCAGAGTAAATGAGTTGTGATTTCAACTATACAAATTACCACACCCTTGGGAATCACCTCTTGGATTGAGTTCTTCTTCCTACAATGAAATATGCAATAGATAGAACAAAGAACACAATAACAAGGGTAGTCGAAGCTACCACCACAACAAGCACGCGGGACACAAGATTTATCCCGAGGTTCGGCTTTCCCCACAAAGGAGTGCCTACGTCCTCGTTGTTGAGGTGGCCACTAAGGCCCGACCACTTAGGTCACCTCCCTCAAGCAACCACAAAGGAAAGCTTGAGATATCCACTAAGATGAAGGGTAATACAAACGCTTTCGGGTGCCCTCACAAGTAAATCAACACGGGCAACCACGAAGAACGCCTAGCCGGCTAGGGTTCCAAGAACCCAAGAGTAATAAACACAAAACCAACGGCAAGACGAGGAACCCAAGTGCTCAAGTCGAAGGTCGATGCTCCCGCTCTCAAATCTCACGTCCCTAGCTCAAACAATCGAAGATTGAAGCTTGGAAGCAAGGGGAGAGAAAGAGTGGGTGAGTCAAAGCTTGGGGAAGATGTGTGAACAGTAAATCAATGTGATGTCCGGGGCGAACCGTTAGAAACGGAGCTCAAAAGTATATATACTTCGGCCTCCGGCCTAATACCTGCTCCCCGTGGAGCCCCCCGGAAGTTCCCGGTCAAGGTGGATCGGACCGTTGGCCGAGATCCGGCGAGACTGGTGGCCGGAACTTCCGGTCACCAACCGGAACTTCCTGGCCAGGGCGCCAAAAGGTCGCGTTAAAGGTTGCCGCTTAGGTCTCGGCCGAGCCTCCGCTATGGGCGGAACTTCCGGTCGGGGACCGGGAACTTCCGCTTAGGCCAAAAGCCCAGCAGCCGCCGCCGCGCGAGGAAGGGCTTCCGGTCGCCCGGGGCTTCCGGCCCCGCCGAAGCTGGGAGACCGGGACTTTGGTCAAACCCCGCAGAAAACAACACAAACCTTCTGCACCCGCTGAAAGTGAACCGGTGTCTCTCAAACTACACTAAAGCATCGACATGAGCACTTTTGTTCCCCATCTAGCTAGTTAATTTTGTATCCCTCTTGATAGTACGGCATATCCTACGACTCAAATCAAAATAGAATGTGAGTGAATCACTTGAGCCGAATCGCCGTTTGTCCATAAAATTTAGGGTGCTATCATTCACCGAAGTTCTTTTCGTTTAAATACACCATTGGACTAACACCTGTGGATATAACTTGATGAACATGTTAGTCGCTAATTTGATTGTCATTAATTATCCAAAACCCCCACACCGGGGCGAATGCACTAACAAACTCCCCTTTTTGGTAATTGATGACAACCAACTTAGGCTTATATATGATAGAAAGAATTTGTACTTTTGAATTCCAAAATTTAAGACAAGCTCCCCCTTGGCGTATGCATAGGATTTGAATTTCAACATCTTGAGTGAAATCAAGATGACATACACTAGAGAGGCTCCCCTAAATTTTGCAATCCGTGGGGTGCCTAAGAGTGTGTGACAATAAAACCGTGATGCATATGACATGGTATATCACAAGAATAAAGTGAAAGAATATGAATGGTTATGGTAGAAAAAAAAAGACTTAACCAACATAACCATTCTAAAGACCACAATCACCATCACAATATCACATAAAAAAAACATCACATGATGATAAACATAAAGGGTTTTAACCTACAATCATCCACCACACACAAATAGTTCAAGTTCTACCACATAGTTCACCACACGAGATAAGAGTTATTACAGACCGAAATTTTAACTACCCCCTATTACATCATGAATAAGCCTAACCTAACACTCCCCTTTGGCATCAAATGCCAAAAAAGGGTAGGCTTCGAGAAAGCAAAAGGGGCAAAGCAACATGCACTACGCGTCGCCAAAGAAGCCATGGGTCGAGGAAGGACCAGCTCGGGATCGCCACCACCAAAAAGCAGGAGCACCGAGAAAGAGACGACCTCGTGGCGTCATCATCACCGCACCAAAGAAGTCCCGATAAGAGGCGCCCAGCTCGGTGTCCTCCATGGTGTAACCGGAGGGAAGCCCACCGCCATAAGAAGGATCAAAAGCGGTGAAGGAAGGGTCCTGCTGCTGCTGCTGCTGCTGCTCTCCTGCATCAAACTCATGCCCCCCATACATAGCATCATACTCAAAGTAGGGGTCCCGGAAGTCTCGAAGTGGAGATGCGGGAGTGAGATCGGCCTTCTCCTCTAAGTTTACTTAAGACGCTGGATCGGTCTTCTTCGAAAGTGTAGCGTAAATAGGAGAAGAACCTCTCAAGTGCATGGCGAGTAGCATCACCACGCCCACGGCCACGACCACGCCCACGACCACGGCACTCTCTCACCACCAACCTGTAGCACCACCACCGAAGGGTCCACGGGAGGAGCCTCCCCAGCCTCAGCACCACCCAAGTCCTCATCCTCGGGAGCAAAGCACCACCTACACTGTCCATAGGAGCCTTGCCCTTGCCTGTAGGTGCCAGGATGTTCTTCACCTTCCAAGCCTTATGAATGACATCATGGTGGAAGGAGAATCCAACCACTTGCTCAATCACATACATGAGATAAGGTGCATATGGCAAGGACTTGTGTGGATCGGTCGAGACATCCTCAATATTCCTCCAAAGGAGATCGGTCACACTAAACCTCTTGTCAAGACCAAAACACACAAGAATAGCGGGGAGCATGGTTTTGCAACTTGGTGGCATCTCCAATCTTGGGATCAATGGTGGCACGAATCAAGTTGTTGAGCACATAGAAATAGGTCTTCAAGTTGTGAGTGGTGCCATTAGCTTGAGCGGGATCATGATAAAGACCAGCCTCAATGAAATCCGCTCGACCAACACCACGCATATAGTGCCCATACAAGCTAGGTGCATCCCTATCTTCACTAGTGAGCCCAAGAAGACGAGAAAACTGACGGTAATCACAACGGTAATGTAATCCCTCGTCATCCGGTGAAGTACCTTGTTTGTCTCATCAATGTAGAGAGTGGCCCAAAACCGAAGAATGATCTCATTTGTTCGGTTGTGCTTGAAGTTCATGAGACCCAAGATGCGCCACTCCTCTAGCTTTGCAATCAACTTGTCAATGTCACGGTTCTTGTGCTCTTCGAGGGACTTGAGAGTGGGAGCTTTGAAAAGCACAATGGGAAGTGTAGTGCCCGTTTCCCATTTCTTTTTGAAGCACACATAGTGATAATAATCACTATGAAATTGTGACAAAAAAACGAGAATCCACACCTTCAAACTTTGTCCATTTGAAAGGGTTCTCCTTTCGCATCCTCTTGACATCCCTTGCTTGCTTGCGGTAGTCGATCGGCCATCTGGGATTGACTCCGGCGGGAGTCACCGGCAAGCAAGGCTTGGGAGCGAAATGTGCATGGTGAGGAAGAAGCCGGTTCATGGTAGCAGCTCCAATGGTGATAGGTGAGCGCCGAACAAATTCGAGCAATAGCACGACCCTCCACCTCAATCGGCTAGCAGCCTCAGTATCATTAACCATCTCATGGTGAGCAAGAGGTGGACATGCACGAAAGTGCGAAAAGCGATCGGGAACACCGATAGGACCTTCATCTTCATCGGACGAGACGACGGTGCGAGAACCACCACGGCGAGCGGCACGACCGCCACGGGACGATCCTCCTCTCCATCACCCATACTCGGAGGAGGACGAGACCGCTGGCCGCCCCGGACGAGCCGCCACGACCCGGATTGGTGCGACGAGTCATGCCGCACAACACACAAAACACGGCACAGGGGAAGTCTTAGACATGGTAGTGGAATGCAACAAAGGGATTGACAAGTAGAGCCACGGGTGCACATTGCCACCGGGGTCCATCGGAACTTCCTGGCCGGGGACCGGAACTTCCGGTGGAGCCCTAGTGCGACAGAACCACGTGCTCCACGTAGATCGACCACGTGCATTGCATGAAAGACATTCCAACGGCATGTATATACAAATAATTGCTAGCACGTGCAAGGAATCAACCCAAAACCAAGTACATTGGGAGATCGAGAGGAAATCCCGGTACCTTGTTCCTTGAGAGAAAGGGGTCAAATCAAGACGTGCCAAAACCTCCGGCGTTCACCAACTCCACCAAAGTGATCTCCAATGTCGGGCAAGCTCCTCCCCCAAGGGGATTTGGAAGGGAGTGAAGGAGGAGGGAGATCGGGGAAGAAGAAGATGGAGCCGCCGCCGCCTTCCGGTGCTCGGGTGAGATAGGGTTGAAAAGGTAAGGTCTTTGACTTGAAAACGACCCGAGATCCACTTTTCTTTGCGGTCAAACCCGATCGACCGGAAGTTCCGATGGGGTACCGGAGCTTCCGGTGGGTACAGATTGGCAAGGTGCGTCGCGTACTCGAATGGCTTCCGGTGTCTTTGGCGGGACTTCGGTGGTACCGGAACTTCGGTGGTGAGACCGAACTTCCGATGGACCAGAAAAAAACAGCCATCAACGACTAACTACATGGTGAACTTTATGGTACACTCGAACCAACTCATATATGTCCAGATTTCATTCAATCAATACATAGCCATGGACACATTTGAGTTGTAGAAAATAGATTTTGAAATTATCACACAACTTTTCACAAGCTTTTGACCAAATCTATATCAATCAATTATGCACAAGATATCAAGCCACGTTACGAGAATCAATGATATTTAGTTCACTCCTCAAAGCACAAAATCTTGACTCATCTAAGGGCTTTGTGAAGATATCGGCTAGTTGATTATCGGTGCTCACATGGTGCAAAGCGATATCTCCTTTGGCTTCGTGGTCTCTCAAAAAATGATGCCGGATGTCTATGTGCTTTGTATGAGAGAGTGGTTTATTGGGTTATTTGCCAACTTAATGGCACTCTCATTGTCACACAAAAAGGGGAATCTTGGTTAGCTCACATCCAAAATCTTTAAGGGTGCGCTTCATCCCGAGTAGTTGGGCACAACAAGCGCCCGCCGCCACATACTCGGCTTCAGCCAGTTGACAAGGCAACACTATTTTGCTTTTTAGAACTCCAAGACACTAAAGACCTACCAATAAATTGGCAAGTCCCAGTGGTACTCTTTTCGATCTACTTTGCAACCGGGCGTAGTCCGAATCGGAGTACCCAAGCAAATCGAAAGTGGAGCCCTTAGGATACCACAAGCCAAGATTAGGAGTGTGTACTAAATACCGAAAAAATTCTCTTAACAGACCACAAGATGACACTCTTTAGGATTTGCTTGAAATCTTGCACACATGCACACGCTAAGCATAATATCGGACCTAGATGCACAAAGGTAAAGCGGGGATCCAATCATGGAGCGATATACCTTTTGGTCTACGGCCTTCTTTGTCTCCTCCAAGGTCGAGATGTCCGGTTGTCGGCATCGGTGTCTTGATGGGCTTGGCTTTGTCCATGTCAAACTTCTTCAACATATCGGAGGTGTACTTGGTTTGACTTATGAACGTCCCTTCCTTGAGTTGCTTGATTTGAAATCCGAGGAAGTACGTCAACTCTCCCATCATAGACATCTCAAACCTTTGAGTCATAATCCTACTAAACTCCTCACAAAAAGCCACATTAGTACTACCAAATATAATGTCATCGACATATATTTGGCACACAAAAATATCATTATTGACTTTGCGAGTAAATAAAAGTAGGATCGGCCTTCCCAATCTCAAACCCTTGTTTGAGTAGGAAGTCCTTGAGACAATCATACCAAGCTCTAGGGGCTTGTTTCAACCCATAGAGCGCCTTTGTCGAGCTTGTAGACGTAGTCGGGATGCTTGGGATTTTCAAAACCCGGTGGTTGCTCAACATATACTTCTTCGGATAGGGGCCGTTGAGGAATGCACTCTTCACATCCATTTGATACAACTTGAAGTCATGATGAGCTGCGAAAGCTAGCAAGATCCGAATCGATTCTAGCCTTGCCATAGGTGCATATGTCTCCCCAAAATCCAATCCTTCCACTTGAGTGAATCCTTGAGCCACCAACGTGCCTTGTTTCTTGTGACCACGCCATGCTCATCTTGTTTGTTGCGAAAGACCCATTTGGTTCCAATCACATTTTGCTTGGGTCTTTCCACCAAGGACCGGACTTCATTCGAGTGAAGTTGTTCAACTCCTCTTGCATTGCCATTATCCAATCTTCATCTTCAAGTGCTTCTTCAACTTTCTTGGGCTCTATTGGGGACACGAAAGAGAAGTGCTCACAAAAGGTTGCCAATCTTGATCTTGTAGTGACTCCTCTTTGAATACTCTCAAGAATGTTGTCAACGGGGTGATCCCGTTGAATAGTATGATGCACTCTTGGATGGGGTACTTGACTTCTTCTTTGGATTGGACCATCATCATCACTATCATTGTCTTGGTGTATTGGAGAATCAATGATTTGATTATCCTGAATATTTCCTTGGTTATCTTCTTCCACTTGTGTTGGATCTTGATTTGCATATGTTCTTGAGCAATGATCCCTTCTTGAAGTAGGTGTGTTGTCATGGGCATTGCTTGACCCATGATGTAAGCTAGGATCATGATTGATTTGCAGAGATTCATCATCCTCTTCTTCAACGGGCTTTACCTCACCGGTTGCAAGCTTCTTTATTACTTGATGAGATGGTTCTTCTTTACCTACAATTTCAGCATTGACTTGCTCCTTTTGAGAGCCGCCGCTTTCATCAAAAGTCACGTCTACCGCAATTTCAATTTGACCAGGAGGTCTTATTGAAAACACGGTATCCATGTTCGTTAGTGCCATAACCAAGTAAGAACCCTTCATCAACCTTAGGTGCAAACTTAGAGCTTTTGGATTTCTTATTAAGTATGAAACACTTGCATCCAAAAACTCTAAAGTAATTCACCTTAGGTTTGTTACCGGTGAGTAGTTCGTAGGCGGTCTTCTTCCTTATCTTGTGAAGGTATAGGCGGTTGATAGCATGACATGCCGTATTCACGGCCTCCGCCCAAAAGTCTTTCTCCGGGGTCTTGTACTCATCCAACATTGCTCTTGCGGCTTCAATGAGTGTTCGGTTCTTCCCTCCACAACACCATTTTGTTGCGGAGTGTATGGAACCGAGAACTCATGCTTGATGCCTTCATCATCAAGGTATTCTTCAATGTTGGTGTTCCTAAACTCCGTCCCGTTGTCACTTCTCACTTTCTTGATCTTCACATCAAACTCATTTTGAGCTCTCATTGCAAACTTCTTGAAGATCCCTTGGGTTTCACCTTTATCTCTCAAAAAAGAATACCCAAGTGAAACGAGAATAATCATCAACAATTACAAAACCATATTTGTTACCTCCAATGCTTATGTAAGCATTGGGTCCGAATAAGTCCATGTGGAGAAGCTCAAGTGGTCTTGTAGTTGTCACTATATTCTTGACGGGATGTTTAGCTCCAACTTGTTTCCCGGCTTGACATGCACTGCAAATCCTATCTTTCTCAAAAGAAACATTTGTTAGTCCAAGGATGTGTCCACCTCTTTGAAGGTCGGCCAAGTTCCTCATGCCAACATGAGCTAGTCGGCGATGCCATAACTAGCCCATGCTAGATTTTGCCACTAGACAAGTCTCGGACCCCACTTTACTAGTTGCAAAATCAACTAGATAAAGCTTGCCCTTTAGTTGACCCGTAAAAGCAATAGAGGAATCCGCCCTCCTAGAGACTTCCACACCCTTATCCGTAAAGAGACAATTGTATCCCATCTCACAAAGTTGTGAGATGGACAACAAATTGTATCCCAACGAATCCACAAGTAGAACATTAGAAATAGAATTATCATTTGAGATAGCAATTTTACCCAAACCAAGAATATCTCCCTTGCTATTGTCACCAAAGACAATCCTTTCACATGAAGTTTGATTTGGTTGAAAGGAGGTGAACATATTCTTCTCTCAGGTCATATGATTTGTGCATCCACTATCAAGCACCCAACTTGATCCACCTAGGAGGAATAATCCTGCAAAACAAATTTAAGCCTTTGTTTTAGGTCCCGAGTTGGAACCTAGTGGGTTAGTCACAAAAGGCTTGGGCACCCAAACACTCCTCAAGATTTGTCTCTTCTTGAGAGCGCCCACATATTTCACCACAATCTTGCCATCCTTATCCCAACAACACATATAATCACAAATATGGCTCCGTGAGATGGGCACTTGTTGCTTGGGCACCTCTACTTGCTTGTTCTTGTTGCTCTTCTTGTTGTTTGCTTGTGTGCTTGTAGGTGTGCTAGCATTGTTCACTTTGTTGATAAGATCAACAAGTGGCACACTCTTGTTGAACTTCACACAAGCTACCCCATTGACCATGTTCCTCCCATTGGCCTTACCATCATACCTATTGTAGCCAATGCCATCCTTGATCATGGGGTGTCTTGATGCCTTGTACACATTTGCTTGTTGCTTTTTTTTTGCACTTGCAACCAACTTTAACAATAGAGTTCAACCTTTGAATCTCCTTGTCTTTTCTTCTCTAGCTCAACAAGGTTAGTTGCACAAGCATTTATATCAACATTTAAGCATCTTTCACAGCCCTTGCTAGTTGAAGCTTTAGTTTCTTTGGAGGCGGTAGAGGTGCTTCTCCAAAGAGTTTCATAGTTTAGCTCAAGAGTATCATATTTCTCTTTTTAAGCTTGCGAAGCTTTCTTGAGCCAAACTAAGATCATGCTTTAGAGGAGCTAAAAAGTCATTGAGTGAAGAGTGTTCCTTGGTCAAGCTTTCATATGAATCCTTGACCATGGACAACTCCACGCTCAACTTCTCAACCTTTCCCTTTTCCATGGTGAGAGATGCCTCAAGTCCTTGGGTCTTCTCCCTTTCCTCTAGAAGCAATTCCCTTTGCGACTCAATGCATGACTCACGCTCTTCTATGGTGTACATTAGCTTCAAGATTTTAGTTGCTACCTTTTTACCATATTTCTTAATGATTTTGCTAGCATAGTTCTCATCATTCTCATCATCACTATCACATTCACTAGATGTATGAGTAGGAGAGTTAGGAGGCACCTTATCTCCTTACGCCATGAGACAAGTAGGAGTGTGATAGTCGTTGTCGGTGAGGTTGGCGAAGAGCGAAGGTGATGAAGAGATGTTGGTGAAAGAGACGTCGATGAAGCATTGTCGGTGATGAGCGTTGAAGAAGAAGATGCCTCTTGTATAGCAATTGCAGCCACGCTTTTTCTTCTCATTGCCATTGTCATCTTCACTATCATCATCCGATTGCCACTCTTGACCCATGTGTGCTTCACCTCTCTTCTTGTCCTTGTACTTCTTATCACCTTGCTTGTTGAATCTAGACCTCTTGCCTTTGTTTGGGCAATCCGCAACAAAATGATCAATGTCCCCACACTCATAGCAAAATCTCTTCTTGAAAGGCTTGCTTCCACCACTTCTTCTCATCTTGTCTTTCTTCATTCTAAGAAACTTCTTGAAGTTCCTTACTAGTAAAGCTTGCTCATCATCAAGATCATCATCACTTTGCTATCTTCACGCTCACAACGCCTCTTGTTGCTATGACTTGTGTCTTCATCTTGTGATGCCTTGAGAGCAATACTCTTTCTATGTCTCACTGCTTCTTTGGCTTCATCATCTAGCACTTCATGATGCAATAGCTTGGCAAGCATTTCTTGTGGTGTCATTGTGCTATAGTTGTCCTTCTCCATAATGAAAGAAGTAAGCATGCTGTTCTTTTTCTCAGTAAACTCTACAAATCTTTTGGCTGCATGGTCATCCCACCTTGTGTCTCCAAGTGCTCTAATTCTATTTACCAAGGTCATGAATCTATCGTACATTTCTTGAGTGGTCTCTCCTTCCAATGTGAAGAAGTTTTCAATCTTTCCTTGTAGAAGCTCAATGTTTCCCACTCTTACACTCTTATCTCCTTCAAATGATACTCTCAATGTCTCCCAAATTTGCTTGGCACTAACCATTCCATTGACCTTGTTGTTTTCTTGTGGAGATAGACATTGCAAGATCAAGGTCGCTGCCGTTGCATTGAGTTGGAAGTCCGCGGCATCTTCGGTGTCCACTCACTAGGATCTTTTGGGACATCCACACCAACTTCAACTACTTCCCAACACCTTGCGGCAATAAGATGCAACTTCATCCTATGTGCCCAATCAACATATCTCACTCCATCAAATTGAGGTGGCTTGCCGGGGTTGACTATTGGCATGTTTGGATTGGTTCCCTTGCTTGATGACCCATAGTCGTAACCGGTTCTTGCATAAGCTTTTGGTGTCTTGTCACCATCCTCATTTGTTGACTCGGCACTTTTCTTGTCTAGTACTTCCTTCATCTTGTCAAGTTGCTCTTGCATCTTGTCTAATTGCTCCTTTTTGCTGCACTTGGAGCTTCTCGGCCGAGTTGAGCGGTGATTTGCTCAACTAGTGTCTTCATTGTGTCCGCATCCATCTTGACCAATATAACACCTCACGCGGTGAAGCGTCAATCCGAGGGACCAAAGCTCGTACCAATTGAAAGGACCTAATTGGCCTAGAGGGGGGGTGAATAGGCGTCTTTTTTGGTTCCACGAAATTCACAAACTCAAATTGCGGAAGTTAAATGCTAACCGAAAGTTCCGGTGGTTTGGAGTAGAAGTTCGGTGCTAGACCGAGACTTCTATTACAAACCAACTAGAACTTCGGTGTCCTAAAGCTAGGTAATCGAGTAAATGAGTTGTGATTTCAACTATACAAATTACCACACCCTTGGGAATCACCTCTTGGATTGAGTTCTTCTTCCTACAATGAAATATGCAATAGATAGAACAAAGAACACAATAACAAGGGTAGTCGAAGCTACCACCACAACAAGCACGCGGGACACAAGATTTATCCCGAGGTTCGGCTTTCCCCACAAAGGAGTGCCTACGTCCTCGTTGTTGAGGTGGCCACTAAGGCCCGACCACTTAGGTCACCTCCCTCAAGCAACCACAAAGGAAAGCTTGAGATATCCACTAAGATGAAGGGTAATACAAACGCTTGGGGTGCCCTCACAAGTAAATCAACACGGGCAACCACGAAGAACGCCTAGCCGGCTAGGGTTCCAAGAACCCAAGAGTAATAAACACAAAACCAACCCGGCAAGACGAGGAACCCAAGTGCTCAAGTCGAAGGTCGATGCTCCCGCTCTCAAATCTCACGTCCCTAGCTCAAACAATCGAAGATTGAAGCTTGGAAGCAAGGGGAGAGAAAGAGTGGGTGAGTCAAAGCTTGGGGGAGGATGTGTGAACAGTAAATCAATGTGATGCCTGGCGTAACCGTTAGAAACGGAGCTCAAAAGTATATATACTTCGGCCTCCGAAGGCCTACCGGAAGTTCTCGGTGGAGCCCCCACCGGAAGTTCCGGGCCAAGGTGGATCTCGACCGTTGGTCGAGATCTGGCGAGACTCGGGCCGACCGGAACTTCCGGCCACCGACCGGAACTTCCGGTCGAGGGCAGCAGTGCAGGCGTCGCGTTGCGGGGAATCGCTTCGGTCTCTCGACCGGAGCCTCCGGTTATGGGCGGAACTTCCGGTCGGGACCGAACTTCCGCTAGGCAAAAAAGCCCAGCGGCCGCCGCGAGGAAGGGCTTCCGTCGCCGACCGGGGGCTTCCGGCCCCAAAGGAAGCTCATTGGGGAGACCGGGACTTCCGGTCAAACCTGCAGAAAACAACACAAACCTTCTACGACCGCTGAAAGTGAACCGGTGTCTCTCAAACTACACTAAAGCATCGACATGAGCACTTTTGTTCCCCATCTAGCTAGTTAATTTTGTATCCCTCTTGATAGTACGGCATATCCTACGACTCAAATCAAAATAGAATGTGAGTGAATCACTTGAGCCGAATCGCCGTTTGTCCATAAAATTTAGGGTGCTATCATTCACCGAAGTTCTTTCGTTTAAATACACCATTGGACTAACACTGTGGATATAACTTGATGAACATGTTAGTCGCTAATTTGATTGTCATTAATTATCCAAAACCCACACCGGGGGCGAATGCACTAACACATCCTTATCCTCCTTTTTTCTATACCCGTCTTTCCCGGTTCCCCACTTCGAAAAAAAAAAAAAAAATCGTCGTCTCCTCGCCCCGTGCTCGCCTCGCTGCGCCCCGCCCCGCTGCGCCTCGCGCCGCCCGCCCCCTCTAGCGGCGGCAGGCCGGCCAGGCCCAGCGCCACCGCTCCATGCGGCGCGTGCGCGGGAGGCGGCTGCCGGGGCGACGGCGCCCCGGGCTGCGGCACAACGCTGCGCCTAGGCCTAGCGGTGGCCGTCTCCGCCCACGGTGCAGCCTTGAGCGGCCTCATCGGGAAGCCGCGGGCGTGCGGCGTGCACGCCCTCGCCGCTTTGTTCGTGTGTCACGCCTTGACGAAACCCTAGCTTGATTCGCTCGTCCCGATCTAGCGGTAACTCGCCCTTCTACTTCACATGGCTCCTCCTTCTGATCCTTTCTCCTTCCATCTGCTGGTAAGCTTTTGATGCCTTTTTTGTGTGTGTGTATCATGATTTCTAGCAGTATAGGTGACGATATACCCGCTCCCATTCTTTCCCCTATGCAGCTTAAGTTAGGTCTAACTTTAGTGGTTGATTTTGTTTCTGAATTAATGTTCCCTTGAGATTTCCGCCACACCAACCCTCCCGCTTTGCTTAGAGTAGGAAAAAAAATCATTGATCTTTTTCTATCTAATCTTGCGATTACGCTAATAACTGCAGTATGTTGTTTTTAAATCACTAGGCTGTGTATATTTATTTTTGTATGTCGTTTGCAGCATCCTATTGTCATATATTTCTTGGGTACACACGAAGTTAATTTTGGGTGCTATGGGAACGGGTGAAACTCATATTTGGTACATTCATTTGCAGCAAGCAATGCTTCTTTGTGAACTACTATTGTTTATCTCACCATTTTTCCCGATTTATATATCAACAGATGATTTATTCAATGTTGATGTCTACGATATACTTCGACATCCAATAGACATCTCAATAATCTTATACTATCAAATTTGCTTTTTATACATGGGTATCCTACTGATAACATGCTATTTACTATGAACAGAGGATGGTTATTCTGTTTTGCGGAGGCTCTTGGACCCCAGAAAAAAGGGCTGCCCATTTTAGGTCGTCAGGATGGCAGCAGCACCCTACTAGGTGAGTCCTTCTCTGCTAATAATTAAATTACCTCCCTTTTTTTAGGAGATGTGATCTGGAAATGTAAATTCATTCTTGGGCTTTCCTTTGCTAACCAACGGACCAAGATATTTAAATCTCCTTTAGTTATCTACTTCCTTCCTATGATTGTGGACGGTATTGCAATGCATTTACCTTTTACTGCCTATTTATACTTCCTAATTATGATGTGATGCTTTTACCTTTTACTGCCTATTTATACTATCTAATTATGATGTAATGTCGTTTGCTACACTAGACTTCCTCTGCCGCTACTTATTTGATCATTCTATCGAAATGTTTATGTGTTCAAAGTTAACCACTTCCTCGCAAAAATATTTTTGCTTCCAAGACCCTCCCCGATTGCAATTTTTCCCATTTTGGTAGGTTCCTTCCTAAGTTTTTGATCCCAACTGGATTCTAAGATTATTGTTTCTTCCATGCATTATTTATTTAGTTATTTTTCACCTTGTGACAATTGAATAGTTCACAGCATTAGGGCTTTTGTTAAGGGATTTTGCAACTCCGTTGTATCCTTGGTTTGATCATATAGAGCAACTGGTGTGACCTCATCTCTACTAATTTCCTCACAAGTTTGTCTCAGCACCCACCATTTGGTGTTGATTTTCCTTGTACTATGTACCATGTCAATTGTGTGCTGTCCAGGCACATTAAGTGACTCTCCATTTATTTGGTATCCCTCCTACATCCATTTTAATCCATTTAATCTTTTCTAGTTCTGACTATGTATAACAAAGTGTGCAAAGTATGATTATTAGAATCAGCTCATCATCCATAATGGTGATTTATTTACTATGACTTATCTTTGTTGTATCTATGGTATTAGCTGATCCCTGTCTCCCCTTCAAAACAAAAGAAAGCCTTTTGCATCTTTCCTATCTCAAGCAATATATGCATGGCAAGACTCTGTAGTATAATCAGCTTGTTTTAGAGACAGGAGTAATGTTAGGGTTCCTGCATCCTATTCCTTCGTTGGCATCTATATCCTTCTAGTTTGCCTTCAGGTGAGGCACTCATCAAAGAATAACTAGCACGAGCATATGAAGATTTGAACAGTTTCCTCGTGATTTTCTATTCTCGTACTGATTTTCTGTTCTTGTTTGTGCAAATGACTGATTAGTTAGCCTTCAAAGACAACATCTCAGATGTTTGTTTCCGCCTTGCTTCTTTATTACTAGGTCAACTATATTGATTTTCTGTCCTTATGGTACGGTTGGTTGCTCATCCCTTTTGTTAAATTTCTTTGTTAAGTACACTATACCTTTCTAGGGGAACCATGCATCATCTCACTGGATAAATACCAAGATTATGTTGTTGGATAACATATGATATTCCATGCATGAATATAACAGTTTCTACTTTCCCTTTTGCCT
This sequence comes from Chrysopogon serrulatus, assembly GCA_015844335.1. NCBI lineage: Eukaryota > Viridiplantae > Streptophyta > Magnoliopsida > Poales > Poaceae > Chrysopogon > Chrysopogon serrulatus. Next base: position 17,534 of record JADLZL010007956.1, read on the forward strand.
TCTGCCAATAAGATGTAGTCAAGATATGCTATCGATTAGGCGATTCATACATGAGATTACTGTTTACTTTTGTGGTTATTGCTCTCTGATCCTGAACACTTGGCCAACTGCCTCATTCACATTTCTATTTCTTTTAACATTAACATCCTTGTTAAAAAATGCCAGTTGATTACCTTCCTCTAATTACGTGGTACTATGATACTTTTTATTTGTGCTATTGTTTCTTCCATTGTTAGTTTACTCTTAGATTAGTTACAAATTCTAGATTAGTGTGTAAAGAGAACTGGCATTTTATATGAAGGTTTATCGGTTGCCATATCTTCTTTCATATGACTGACATGGCCAATAGATTGGCCTATTTTTTATCTTTATTTTTGTGTCTCCTCTTTCTTTATTTTATTCTTCTATTCTTGCTTTATTTCGCTAATTAATTCCTCTGTTCTTTGGTTCTATTTCCTTTTTGCCTGCACGACTCCCCACGAGAGAGACGATCGCTTCCAAGACAAAAAAGACAATCGAAATTTGAATCTGAATGCGTTTAGTTTTTACTTGAGGGCACAGGTAAATTCTTAATTTCGATGTCCTGTTGCTTCAAGGCGAAAAGGAGCAAATCATGTACTAATCTTCTCATGAGATGACCATGACCTTGATATTATTGGCTATTTTTTTCTTTCTTATATGGGGTACACATATAAATGATACATGGCTACTCACAATGAACCGGCCTAAACTGCAATGATGGTTTTCATAGCTTGCATATGTCCCTGAATTTTGGCCTCGACATGCGCTTTTATACTCATTTTTTATAGCAGTAAATGTCTTCTTTTTATTCATCTATAAGTTATATTCTTCTCAATCAATTTAAGGCAGCGAACACATTCTAAATGTCTATTAAGTAACCTCTTGGATTCATGTTCCACGTATGCATAGCACATGTAGATTAGCAGCCTTACATAGGAAAAAAAAGAATTAACAACAGTTATTGTTCATACTAATGCATGCATGAACTTTCTATGATTTGTTTAAATTACCAAATCTACTTAGTGATATTATCATCCTTTGTTCTATATGGATCATTCATGTTCAGACTCCCTGCTCTCTAGGAAATCAGTAGGATTGAATTTTCAAAAGTAAACCTTATTATTCCTTTAATTAGTATCATTGCTAGCCTGATGTAAGGGTTTTTGTGGATAAGAGATCTAAGGGATTTATGGCTGTTGTATTGAGTTATATTTTAGATGGTACATGTTGTTCCTTGCTTGGGCTTTCAATTTTTATAAGAACTACCAAATGGACTTCTTACTAAATTGCCTTATACTTAGTAATATCTACTTTCCTTTTTATTTTACGCTTATAGCCTTATCTTGATTCATATGGATTTTGGACTGGCAAGAAAGACCTCTGGCAGGACAACCCCACCATGCCCGCCTCGATCGCTCCCTAGATAGCAAATTCACCCTCGTCGCCGGTGAGTTCCAACAGCGAGGCCAGATAAGGCTCCTTCATTACATATCTCAAGGTAATAAGTTATAACCTATTTCATTCTCAGCAATAGAAAAGAACAATGGTAACAGAGGCTCGTTTGAATTTGTTACTTCTATATAATAAGGACAAAAATGTGTGGCAAGAGCTACCAAAATTAGGCTAAGTTGGAACTCAGCTCATATTTATTTGAAACCTTCTAATTTCCTAGACCATAAATTCAAAGATAAAAGGGTACATAGGTAATATAAATAAACATCTCTGGCTAGTGCAGGTTATAGACTAAGCCCCATCATCACTTTCAGTTTCACAAAACATCTCTGCCTGGTGCAGGTTATAGCTTAGGTAAGTTCCCTTGCACATGAGACAAATGTGGCATACTTTTCCTATTCTCCAGTCTCCATAATTTCGATTGAGTAAAACTGAAGTCTGCTGCCCATAATCGTGCCATAGTTTCCTTGTGGTAATAGGTTCAGGTCCGTTATGCCGTACTTCTTGTGACAACGAGATCTTCCTAAATGGCCACGAAATTTTGGCTTCCACTCCCTGCATACACTGGTGTGCTCTCCAACCTGTTGAAAGTTATGCCTCTATTGTGCAGATATTTTAGGAATTGTTCAATGTTGTGGCATAAAATTTCACATTAAGATAGAGAAAAGAAACACATGGTGCAGTACTGTTTCTTAAATAAGAATTATAACTCATGCATCAAATTTGATAACTCATGCATCAGATTTGTTCCTTAGTTTCTAACAAAATTGGCTCTTGTTGCCAGTGACAAGATACAACTATTTGTGATTTAGGTCCTAAAGTTAGCCAAAATATTCATGTCTATGCTCATTCCAGATATAGCAGGCCACATATTTATCTGAAAATTTGCTTCAAAATGAAACTTGGTAGGCTGCATGCCAGGCATGGGAATGTAAGCTTGCAAGCTGCAGCAAGGGTAATTGATGGGTCATAGGCCACCTGCCTCTGCTAGCTGCAACAGTTGCCACCCCAGGCCTCTCCATGATAACATTTATGTTGTCAGTTTCCATTGGAGAGTTTGCTGACTTGAATAGAAGATTGATCATGTTCCTTGATCACTATTGTGTTCACATCCCTCTTCTTTCTCGGTCGCCCTTGTTTTCCAAAATTTGTTTTAAATTCTAGGTTCTGTGGAAGGGCTCTGTGTCTAGGATGATGCAAGCAAATTTACTGATTAGGATGATGCAAGGAAATTGACTGATTGGACAGTTAGTTCTTTGGTCTATCATGTGCCTAAAAAATGAGCATAATGAAATCAATAGAGATTTGTTGCTTCGTGATGTTTTCAGAGCCAATTATGATATGCCTATATTCTCTAGGTTGCTCCTTTGCGGATCCAGGGGACAACATTTTCTTAGTTGTGGGGAGGAAAGCTCAAATTCAGTTCATTGTTTTGGTGAGTTATCCTCTTCCTCTGGCTTCATAGATTTTAGATTGTTTCATAACAGTTCGGATCTTTGGATCTTTGATGTAATCTTTATTTCCTATGTTCAAATCAGGTTCTATCTGTTCAGGGTCCGTTTGGATCACAGGATTTTTGTAGGAAGTTCAAAATAAACTAAAACAGAGGAAAGGAAAGCAACCATGCTGTGTAGAACACAGGAAAACACCCCTCCCTTTCTTATAGAATACTGTAGTGTTTAGGGTTAGCAGAAATGAAAAAAAAAACCCACCGCATGTTCTGGTTTTCTCCTCTTTGCAGAGGTCCAAGGCAGCATACTGCTGTTAAGGCCCTAACACAACTAGGGGACAAATGATTAGTCAAACCGTATGCTAGCTTTGTTCTCGCTGGATGAACGACAACTCTGGACTTCTATAATGTATCAATCTAGGAACCCTTTTGGATAATAGAAGCTGCTAGATTGCTGAGTCAACAAGGCTACATCAGCCTACTGTGTCTTTCTACTTAGACCATTCTTAAATCTGTGTAATATACAGACAATGTACGTGTACCATATTATATATCTATGTACATACTATGTAAATTGCACATTGTACACAAGATATTTTCACCACAGAAGGAACCACGGTTGCCCTACCTACGCGCGCAATGGCGCGCCAATTACACTAGTGAAAGTAATAAATGCGATAGGTAAAGAACGTGATGTCCACATAATAAAACTTACAAATCTTTTCATGCTTCATACCAAAAATCCCCCGGTTTCCCAGCCCCCACCGGAACATTCACAATCCTAGTCCGAGGTTTATCAACGTCTAGCTTAACTCCACTAAATCCTCATCTAGATCCACCTTCATAAAAATTACATTTTATTCTCGAATTGACGCCCTATATTCTTTGTTCTGAATTCTGTTAGCAAATCATAAATATGTACCCCAGTTGCCAGATATTTGAATTTTCACTTTACAGGACTCTGTAATACTATCATATCATCCAAGAGGACAACATGAGGACAACATGCCCCTTTCAAAGGTCAAGGTCCCTAGTTCATCACCTTGCGCCAATTCCCCAAGCTAAGACAAGAAAACTTGGGCACAAATAAGTTTGTCAATCTTATATTGTCCAACGATGCAACTTGCAACTGAAGAAGATTTTGTTAACAAGTACCGGCAGACAAAATCGTGCTGAGAAAGGTGCAAAAGGTGCCAATAATTGAAAGAGAACGAAGGAATCCTCTACGTGGAGGTACGATTCATCTCAGCTTGTCATTTTGTTGCACGAAACATTGGAGTACTATTTTCATACGTAGGAGTACATTGTTGAAACTAAGCATCACTATTTAAAAAGGATAGGAGGTTGAAGATCACTGATTGGCTGACAAACCATAAAATGTTTAGTGCAATACTCCCTCCATCCCCAAGCAAGTATCATTCTCATTTCCTAAAAAATCAAATGTTTTTAACTATGATACAAAATATATAAAAAATATTAATATTTATAGTACATAATTGTGAATCTATTTTATAATAAACTTATTTGAAGATATAAATGATGCTAATATTTTTCTACAAAACTAGTCAAACTTAAGAAAAAATTTGACCGACACAAAAACCATAGTGATACTTATTTTGGCACGGAAGATGTGACAGTGAGAACTGACTATTACAATATCAACATGGCAACTAGAATTCAAAGATGTTACTTCCGTTCTAAATTATAAATGTTTTGGATTTTTAGATATTTATTTTTTCTGCACTTAGACAATAGATATACACTATATTTAGATAAATAGCGAGAACAATGTATTTTAAAAATACAAAACATATTGGGGGTGTTCGGCTGGCGATATGAGCCAGCTGATAAGACAAGTTGACTGATTTGGTGTGAGAAAAAATATTGTTTGAACGGTTGATAAACTCGACTGATAAAGACGAACGAATAGGACGATTTTCATTTAAAATAGAGGAAGTACATCCTTTTAAAGAGGTGATAATACATACGTATGTTGTGTGATTAAACAAGAGATAAAAAAAAAAGAAAAACCCAACTGTGAGACAAGATAATGGAACCTAAATTGTTTGCACCACATCCACGGAGATACATTTGTGATGCTTTAGAGTTTAGACTAAAGGTTGAAGCTGATTTTTAACGAATAAGCCCCCCTCATAATAAGTGTCTTTTTACCTTTGAGCAGGAGGGTTAAGAAAAGAAAAGTCTGATGCACAAGAAATCAAAAGGAGAGATAAAGACAGACATGCATTGGGAGAAAAAGAAAGATGGATCGAGGAGTGATAATGCAGTATTTGACACAGATACGCTTCACTAGAGCAGTTTTTTTTTAGCTTCGACTCAAGAAGCAACGCGGCCGGTTTAGATAAAAGGATTGGCTGAAATTTTTCTCTCTATATTGCCTTTTTTTTCTTTTTTAATACTTTCTTTGTTTATTTGTCTTTAACAAATGCAATTTATTTTTTAGAATTTTTCTCGTTAACTTTATCCTCATCTCTGAACTCGCGTCGTCCTTGTCTCCATCGGAGCCCTTCGGCTCATGTTGTCGTTGGCCCGTGGACCCTTACCTTCCTACACCACGCTACACCTTCACCACTGCACCTCACCCCTCCTCACCACATTGTGCCACCTTCGCCTCATACTTCCCAGTGCCACGTTGACTTCGAGTCTTCGACCATCCTAGCCTCACGCCACCGTCGCCACGCGCCGATGCGCCCCTAGGGCAAAACCGCGTGAGGGCCCACGAGAGCGTCACGAAGTCAGGTAAAACTATTATTTTGCAGCTCCTCTTCTCCCTCCGCATCCCTCTCAACAAGATTTCCAGTAAAGCGACGACGTGCCCCTAGGGCAAACTATATAACGGTCATACGGGGCCCACGGGAGTGTCACAAAGTCAGGTAAAGCTACTATTTTGCAGCTCTTCTCTTTCTACGTCGCTCGCAGCGGGATTTTTTAGTGGAGCGGCCTGATGAGAGTGTGTTTGGTACATGCTCAGACGGACCAGCTCGTGAAGCTATACCAAGCATGTCCTTATTTGGGGACAAATATAGAAAAATAAAATAACACTTGTCTTCGGACGGGGAGAGTGAATTTTATTTTAGGATAGAGATAAATACAAACTAGGTATGCCAAATGCAAAAAGAAACGAAGAAACTGATTTGAAAGAGAAAAATCAAAGCTGCCATCCAACTTCTTCCAAACCTTCGCACGGGGAAAACTTTACCCACATCCTTATTGATCTTTTCTCAATACAATCCATGAACAACATCTACGATAACCACGGCCACAAACATAGCCTGCGTAGAGAATCCCTCACTGCCGGAGACACATCGGTTCAGACGTTAGGAAAGGTGTCATCACACTAACAGCAGTCCAAATCCAACCTGCTCACCATCCTAAACAAAACACCAAAAGCCAAGCAGGCATGATCCATCCTCATCGACCCCCATTAACCCTGCCCCACGTTCCCCGCTGGGCAGACTATGTTCACCGCCCCCATGGCCTCCCGCCCCGCAATCCCATCCAGGTTCACGCAAGCCCGCCTCCCCTCTCGCCTTTTCCTACTCAAATCACCCACGCAGACGCAGCCACTGCAGACGCAGCCACTGCGAAGGTCCGTGGTGGCCGCCAATTTACAAAACCAAACAAAACGCACCCGCAATATAAAGAGGAGACCAGGGCGTGAGGTGGAAGAGGCAGAGGTGGACGAAGCGCGCCACCGGCCGAGCCGAATCGAGCAGCAGCAGCAGCAGCATCCACCTTGCCATGGCGACGCAGGCCGCTTTCCGCGCGGGGTTCTCGCAGCTCGCTGCGCAGCCGGGCCGCGACCGCGCCGTGGCGGTGGCGCCGGCGCGGGTGGCCGTTGCGGCGGTGGGTAGCTCCAAGGTGGGTGCGCGGGTGGGCGTGAAGGTGGGGACCGCGGAGGTCGCGGCGGTGGCGCATCGCCGCGGGGTGCGGTGCCGGGCCAGCCTTATCGAGCCCGACGGCGGGCGGCTGGTGGACCTGGTGGCGCCCCCGGGAGGGCGGGCGGCGCGCGGCGCTTCGGCGGGAGGCGGCGGAGCTGCCGCACCGGCTGCGCCTGAGCCGCGTCGACAAGGAATGGGTCCACGTCCTCAGCGAGGGGTGGGCGAGCCCGCTGCAAGGGTTCATGCGTGAGCATGAGTTCCTCCAAGCACTTCATTTTAATGCCATCCGCGGCGAGGATGGCAGGATGGTCAACATGTCCGTCCCCATCGTGCTCTCCGTGGGGGACGCACAGCGGAGGGCCATCCAGGCCGACGGCGCCACGCGCGTCGCGCTCGTCGACGACCATGACCGCCCCATCGCCGTCCTCAGCGAGTAAGACAAACCGATTTCCCCTTTCTTGTTTGTTTCTTTGTACTGTTGCTGTTCCTAATGCGGCTATGCCTGTATGTATATGCATTGGTAACTAAAGATGATCGAATAGAACATGTGAGGATCTTATGATTGCGCAAAAGAAATAATTGCTGCTAGTTGCCAGCTGGGTTTGGAATTGTGAGCCTGTGCTTCTGGTTAATTAGGTTCATGAATAACAGAATAACCTCTTTAGCTACAAAAAAGAAATGGATTCAAAACGTACATTTCTCCCCTCTTTCATCAGGTGCAAAGCTTCTCAACAATGTGTAGGTGCCTTCCATAATAATGTTACTATGTTAGTACTGATTATATTACCAGTCATCTACTGAATGATATGTAGCTTGGTAATGTAGAGCTAACTGTTGTAAGGTGAAATTTATATCAAGTAGAATCATCTTGATGGTCAACATATTTTTTTAGGATGTGGTTTCCTCTTTTATCAGTTCTATTATTACAGCGAGAAGTAGCGTCATACTATATCAAGATATCTGTATATGTTGGTCGTTATCAGCCAAGTCGCAGTTGGTGTAGGCCAATAGACATACCCTCGGAACTTGGACTCGCTGTATTATTCTAAATCTTAGATCACTTCCGCTAGTAGATATTGTGTTTCACATTTTCGCCACGCCCCACTATTTTAGGTATATTCATTTAAAAGTGTCACGTGATAATATCCTTACATGTCATGCTGATAATAATATTGTGTTTCACATTTTCGCCGTGTCCCAGTATTATAGGTATATTCATTTAAAAGTGCCGTGTGATAATATACTCACATGCCATGCTAATAATTTTATTTCATGCTTGTAAAGGCGTCAAATCATTGGAAACAAAAAAGAGGGAAATAGAATGTCGGTTTTAATTTTACAGTTACAGGTGTAGTTATCAAATGTGTATGGTGACGTAACGTCAACCATGTACGTCTCTGTGCCTCTATAATCTCACGTCACGAGAAAAACACTAGCTTTGTTGTAGATACTTATCTTATTGCTAAAGAAAATAATGATGTTATTGTTAAATGTATTGCATAACTTGTTGATATGACACAAGTATAAGATTTTTTCCCCCACTCCCTTTTTTTTTTTTTTTTTTTCCATGAATGTGCCTGAGCATGTATTTCATTAAGAGGAAGGGAAAGTTACAACACCATGATCTTTGCAAACCTAACACTCTTTGCTCTCTTTTGCAGCATTGAGATCTATAAGCACAATAAGGAAGAAAGAATAGCACGGACATGGGGGACAACTGCTCCTGGATTACCTTATGTCGAGGAGGCAATTACCAATGCTGGTGACTGGTTGATTGGTGGGGACTTGGAGGTTATAGAACCAATCAAGTACAATGATGGTCTAGATCAGTATCGCCTGTCTCCAGCACAGCTGCGTGAAGAGTTTGCCAGGCGCAATGCTGATGCGGTATTTGCCTTTCAGCTTCGCAATCCTGTACACAATGGGCATGCTCTGCTTATGACCGACACACGCAAACGCCTCCTTGAGATGGGTTATAAAAACCCTGTTCTTCTGCTCCATCCACTTGGAGGATTTACAAAAGCAGATGATGTGCCTCTTAGTTGGAGAATGAAGCAGCATGAGAAGGTATTCAGCTGCGATAATTCTACCCTACCCTTTAATCTCAAATTCTCAATAATTAGGTTCCTATTTTCTTTGTAGTAGTAGCTATGTCCATGGACTAAACATCATATTTTGATGGAAACTGATATGTCAGCATTGAACAACTTTGTTGTCAATAGAAGCAGTTATGTCCTAGAATTTGAGATATTATGTTTTGAGATGGAAATTGTTGTTGGCACTGAAAAATATGCCTCAGAATAGTGTGCCCAAAGTTTATCTAAATTCCAGAACATCACTTAGATTGTAGTAAAACGATTATTTAAAACTCCAATACAGATTGATTTATGTCTTTTACTGTAATGAAACAGGTGATTTCATGGGTCCACTATGTTCAAGTTCTGATGCTTGTACTGTTCTAACACTGTTGATTTCTACTAGGTTCTTGAGGAGGGTGTCCTCAACCCAGAATCAACTGTTGTCGCGATCTTCCCATCTCCAATGCATTATGCTGGGCCCACTGAGGTGCAGTGGCATGCTAAGGCTCGTATTAATGCTGGTGCAAATTTCTATATTGTTGGAAGGGATCCTGCTGGTATGAGCCATCCCACGGAGAAAAGGGACCTCTATGATGCTGATCACGGGAAGAAGGTTTTGAGCATGGCTCCTGGCCTTGAGAGGCTCAACATCCTTCCTTTCAAGGTCTGTCATCTTTCTTGACCAGATTTTTTTTCCTTCCATGCATATCCAGTGAGTAAAGAACAACACATTGCAATTAACATCTTGCTGCACATCTTTACACATGTCAATCTTGATGCCAAGCACATCATTTAATTATCAAGAAAAGATAAACATTCTATTGTTTTCTGTTTTCTTGACATTTTTCTTGGCTCTTATTTTGGATCAGGTGGCTGCATATGACACAAAGCAGAACAAAATGGATTTCTTTGATCCATCAAGGAAAGATGATTTCCTCTTCATCTCTGGCACAAAGGTAAGTTTTCACAATTGCTAGGATGTTGTAAATTTTAGCACCAATCTTTTGTAGCCAAACCCTAACAAATCATGCCTTATTCTTATTCAGATGCGCACTCTTGCCAAGAACCGCGAGAATCCCCCAGATGGTTTTATGTGCCCGGGTGGTTGGAAAGTACTCGTTGAATACTATGACAGCTTGGTGCCATCTGAGGGCAGCAGCAAGCTGCGTGAACCAGTTGCAGCCTAAAATCTGGGAAGTGTTTCAGATAAGGAATCCTACTATATCAGCGCAAGCGGTTCTTTGCGACATAGAACCGATGTTATATGATTGTATACTGGCTGTAAGACTTATAAACACTGGGCTTGATTCGGACGTTAATGTGTGCTTTGTAACTGGTGTGCCCTATCTGCTGGCAGTGTTGCACATGCACTGGCGCACATCAAACGTTTGGTGTTAATAAGGACAGGCTATGTATCCTCTGCCAGATTGTACATATACATTGTGGTGATATAATTATAAAGCTGTCGTCTGCCATTCAGGCTCATAATGATGAACTGTTTTATTACTAGTTCTCTTTAGTCTCTTTAAGCATCAACTCTTTTATACATTTTATCAATGAGCTTAGGTTATTGGGTTAACCTCATGTCTGGATCTTTTGGAAGCAGCAACCTTTTAGGGATGATTTCGCATTTGGTATTGAATTCATTACTTGCAAGAGCTTGTTTGGATCAGTTAGACTATTATAATCTGGATTATGCATATAATTATTATTATCAGAATTATATGGATTATAATAAATAAAGTATTTATGTCAATAGATTATGGTTGGTTAAAGTGAGAATTTTCTATCTTGTCCTTTATAGTTTGGCAAGTTGGACAATCAGTCGACGACAAATTGAACTTTCAGCATCCACAACAATCAAGAGTTTGATTATAATAACCTATCGTATAACAATCCTGTTTGGATCAAAATTTGCTTACATATTGAATTTGACTATTATAACTGGAGGGGTATCCAAACAGAGCCTTAAGATGGCAGAAACAAAGAGGAAATATTCATGATTCAGAAGGAATAAAATGGCTGAACGTGGAAATGACTGGAGAAGACAGCATAGATTCTTAACATAACTTCAAGAGCCAACAAACACGGGTACACATGAACTTCTAGATATCTGTGGCAATTCTAGAAATGTAAAACTAATGTTACATAGTTAACAGTCTAGTCTGAAACAGAGCACAACCTTAAACACGGCAAGCTACTCTCAACACAGAGGTATACAACACTTCGAATAACACAATCATAATACTGAGCATACAATTGCAATTTACAGTAGTAGATTTCTGACACAAGAATCCGATCAAGAGGACTACTAGTTCACATTGCGCCCTTCACCCAGATATTTTCCGCTCAGCATTCTTCATCATGAGAACAAACTCATCATAGTTCACCTGCCCGTCACCATCTGTGTCTGCTTCCCTGATCATCTGCTCAACCTCCTCATCGGTCATCTTCTCCCCAAGATTGGTCATCACTGTCCTCAGCTTCAATACCAATATGAACAAGTAAGAATGAATGAAAATAGCACGGTCTGAACTTGCTGAGGCACACAGAGGTTACCTCAATTGGGGAGATAAAGCCATTCTGGTCTTTGTCCAGGACCTCAAAGGCTTCCTTGAGCTCTTCATCGCCATCGCCATCCTGCAAGCAGGTGTTGGCAACTTTCAGTTTGAGACAACTTTGAAGTATTAGCAATAGGAAAATGAGAAATTCACCTTCATCTTCCGGGCAATGAGGCTTAAGAACTCCTGAAAATCTATGATCCCATTGCCATCCGTATCAACCTCGCTCATCATGTCATTGAGCTCCTGATCGCTTGGATCGAGACCAAGGGAGCGAGTCACTGCAGCCAACTCTTCCATGGTGATGCATCCTACACATGGCAAAGTTACATTCCACTTGTCAACTGCTCATAGAAAAGAAAAGCCTGTGATTGCACGCACACAGGTCACAGCAAATCCAAGCGTAGGATCAGGAGTCCAATGCAAGACGACAAGTGGAAAGCTTGGTCAGAACTTTTGACTAGGATAGAGATGTCCAGATTAAAGCTAGAGTATGATTGGCTACTTAACTATGTGCTGATCATAAAGCAAATGACCCATAATATCAACACTTCAACCACAAGCACCACAAAATATAGTTTCCAAAGACGTGACGAGGATTACTTCAACTTTCCCTAAAGGAATCAGGCGGATAACTCATAGGGCAGAACTGAGCCAATAGCAAACTTCTTTTTTTTTTTGACAACCAGAAAGGCTCTTTTTGACTAAAATAAGCTCAAAAGGTTAGTAGTAATACAACACAATTTCTGTCACCACTACTACGCTAAAAGAACTTTCAGGGAAGCATCTCGCCGCAAAATGCGGGGGGTCCATCTATTGCTTTCTTGAATGCTATCGCTTGACAGTAGACAACACAAAGTTACATTATAACAGTAACCAAAAAAAAACCTCCAAAGTCCAAACCAACTGATGATGTTAGAGCCGCTTTCTCTCTATTGACAAACTTTCTCCTATTTTTCTTTTAAAAAGGGCCCGGCCTCAAATTAGGATGCAATAAAAATTCTGCCCAACATGGTCCATAACTTATTAATCAAAAGCTGCGAAGAACAATGGATTGGACATGCTGTATAAGGCTACTACCCTCATGCAGTAAGAGTAGCATTGCTTACAAAACCCAGCAACTACAAGTCTAACCGAGCAAGAAAAAACAAAGAAACAAGCACAAGAGTCGAGCAAGCACCAAATCAAATAAAAAGCAAGCCATGGTGAATTTGTGAAGAAGACCAGAGAGGAGAGACAGAGAGAGATAAATATACCGTCGCCGTTCTTGTCAAAGAGCGAGAAGGCCTCCTGGAACGCGAGCCTCTGCTCGTCCGTCAGCCCGTCCATGCAACTACCAATCCTGAAAGCAAGCTACTATACTAGCTACGCCCACACCACTAGTCACCTGACCAATGCCACTGCCAGGAGGAGAGACCGATAGAGAGAGAGAAGGTAGGTGAAGATGGTATGTATGCTGCTGGTGCGAGGAGCAAAGCAGAGAGATATAGGGAGAGGGGCGAGGAATAGGGAAGGGAAGCAGGGTGGAAGCATCCTGGGGTTGGAAACCGAGAGACGAGTAAATAAAGATGACTGGACGGTGGGTTTTGTGGAAAAAACGGCGGTCCTTGTGGTTTTCCTAATCATTTCCGGCGCTTTGCCCGCCGCGCCTCCGACTCAGCAGTCAGCACAGCGAGCCAGCGGCGGCCACAGTCCAGGCACCCCCAACACGTAGTGCAGCTTGAGACAAAAGGCGCTGCCATTTGTGCCACGCAAGACCTTGCTGGAACTGTGGCGTTGTAAAAGAGCAGGTGAATTGCAGCAAGAGGGCAGCCAGAGGCGGTGATGGAGATGTTGTCCCGGGATGCAAGTACAGAGTAACTTTCTCGGGATGAACCTGTTTGTTTGTGTTGAAATTTGACTTGTAGCATGGCTCCTTGACTGCTCCACAGACAACAGCTCTAAACACCAGACCACCCTAAAGTAAGAAAAAAATCGTCAGTAAAGTGATTTATTCTAATTCCAGACATCTAGATTCGTGTACTTGTGGTCTGTGGAGCCTGAGAGATTTTGTAGTGCATGAAGAATACCTAGTTTTTCAAGGAATTCTTTGAGAAACTGCTCAACTACATAGGTTATGAGATGCTGAAGCTGCAACAGCCATCTACCACGGATATAGCCATATAGGATTGCACGGCGACCAGCAGAGAACAAACATAAACTGTCATTCAGAACAAACCTGCCATCCGCCTATCCATTCATAGCAGTATCTACATACAAACTTACTGACCAAAAGGAAAACAAAACGGACAGCAACATCACAGCAGACAGGTGGAAAAATAGCAGACCACCACTCTGGTCCTGAGCAGGCTTCCAAACAACCAACCAGCGCAAATGACAAATCTGAGACACCCACTGCCCACACGCAAGTGACACAACATATAAGAATAATTGCAACAAGAAAAATATAAACCGAATACCAGATAGTCACATAAACCGAATACCAGAGTCACAACTAAATAAGCATCCAGGTTTGCACAACTTAAGTTAACAACTCAACACAAACACAATGTCTGAATAACTGAAGCAGTACCAGGAAAGCGTTACACAGAAGGATCACTCCAACCTGACGGCTCAACTAAAACCTACACGACAACGAGGACTCAGAGGGGCGCACAAAAGTCCAGTTTAAACTAAGGATGCACATTCCCTAGCCTTCACTCCTTGGAGGACTTGTTGATCAGGGACTTGTGAATGTGCGGGATGACACCTCCACCTGCGATGGTGCCCTTGATGAGGGTGTCGAGCTCCTCATCTCCACGAATGGCCAGCTGCAGATGGCGAGGGGTGATACGCTTCACCTTCAGATCCTTGCTAGCATTCCCAGCTAGCTCCAGGACCTCAGCAGTCAAGTACTCCAGGATGGCAGCGGAGTACACGGCTGCAGTGGCACCAACACGACCATTCGCCTGGGTCCTCTGCTTGAGCTGACGGTGGATACGCCCAACAGGGAACTGAAAGCACAACAGCGAAATCAGCAATCACATATTGAAGGTAAACTGTGCACAGCCACAGCATAACACCAAAAAAAAGGAGCCAGTGTATTTGCACCACTTCATCAAACCACGCCAACAACAAAGCTGTGTTAGTAGACCATAAACTCCAGGAGTCTAGTAATTACAAATAATACGTAAGCATCAAGGCTAAACAATCAATAAGAACTGCTTGGTCACCACCACCATGTAATGACAAACATGTTCCACCACCAGCGAAAATGATGTAAACAACACAGAAGACATAACCAAAACAAAGTACAACATTCTGCATAGAGGATAGTTTAGCACTATTGATGGATCAGGTCCATGAGATTTCCTTTCCATCTTGTCAACCCACCAAATACCCAAGCCCGAGGGAAAGGATTGCTGAAGTACCATTTCCTCAGGAATTGCTGACCAATAATGAATCACAATCGTCACAAAATCTAGCCTGCCCAAACACATTTCACGACCAGCAAAAATGATGCAACAACGCAACACAGAAGACATAACCAAAACAAAGTACAACATTTTGCATAGAGGATAGTGTAGCACTATTGATGGATCAGGTCCATGAGATTTTTCCCTTTCCATCTTGTCAACCCACCAAATACCCATTTCCAAGGGAAAGGATTAGCTGAAGTACCATTTCCTCAGGAGTTCTGACCAGATAATCAATCAATTGTCAAGAAAACTAACCTGCCCAAACACAGGTCAAACGCTCACCACAAATTTTAAAACCCTGACAAAGGCTGAAATCATAACCTACCACTAACAGAACCCACAATTGCTCAAAAGAACAGACACGGTCATCGCAAGAGAACAGACAGAGTCATGTGCACGGTAGCCCACATAACACAGCAGGACAGACCAAGCTCTGTTTTAGATCTACAAGCTTTGCAGAACAATAGAAGCCCTAAAATTTGAAAAACATGTCGCAACAAGGGCGCGCGACCTTTTCGAAGCCGCAGCTCATCCAACTCGGGCGCGAATCTAACGCCTATCGACACATCATTCACGGAACGAAGGCACCTCAGCCAACCGTACGAAACCTGAAACGGTCAAACCTGAAGCGCACGACCCCGTAGAATACACAAATCTCATACGCGTAGCAGAGAACACAAATCTCATACACAGCAGCTACGCCCGCGAGCGAGCCCGCCCGCGGCAGTTCAAATCCGGAAGCCCTAGCACGTGCGGCGCGCAAAGCAAAGCGAGCGGAAAGCACAGGGGCGCAAAAGTCACCTGGAGGCCGGCGCGGGAGGAGCGCGAGACGGGGGCCTTCTTCCCCTTGTCCTTCTCAGCGGACTTGGCCGCCGTGGTCTTCGCCGCGAGCAGTCCTTTCCCTCCCTTCCCAGCCATCGCCTCCGCGTCCGCTTCGAGGAGACTCGAGACCCTGCGAGAGAAGAAAAAAAACCGGCCGAATCCGACGGCGCGCGGGCCGAATCAGCGCAGATCGAGAGGCGAATCGGGCGGATCTCGCCGCCGATTCGGGAAATCAAACGGCGAATCGCGCGAATCGGGCCGGGCGGGTTCGGATAAGACGGCCAGAGAGCGGCGGAAGGGAAACCCTTACCTGAGTTTTCGGCACCCTCTCGACTCCTCACGCACGCAACGCAGAAACAGATGGGAGGGAGATTTTTTTCTCAGCCTCTGCGTGGGTGCGGGTGGGGGTGGGGTTGGGGTGAGGTGCGGCCGCCTTATAGGCGGAGAATTCTATCCAGAACCTCTAGTTATGCAGATATTTTCAGCAGCTCGGGGTTTTGGACTGTTCGGTCAGAGGCTGTAGTTGAGTGTGCGGTTTGAGAAAGAGGTGGGGTGGCATTTGTAAAAGTCGAAAAGCGTGCTAGGCCGGCGGGGAACTTGCGCGCGCGGTTACTCCTACCTGCCACGAAAATTTCGAAATGCCGCCCGCGGAGGTCAGAGCGCGGCGGAAAGCCCTTTCCCTGGGTTTTGAGTTTTCGGTTCCCTCCGACTCCTCATGCACGCAACACTGAATGAAACAGAGTCTTTTTCAGCCTCTGCGTGGGTGGGGTTGGGGGCGGCCGTAGCAGGTCAGGAATCAGGACTTCAGAGTATAACATTATGAAAAATTTTACACAGTATAAGTATATAATACTCAAAGTTTTTTAAGTTTAACCAAATTTATATAATAAAATAATAATATTTATGACACCAACTAAGTACCATTAGATTTTGAATAAAAAAAAGTACCATTAGATTTTTTTTTTTTTATTAGTTATATTTTCATCATATACTTATTCAATGTCATGAATTTTTGTGTTTTTTCTATATTTTTAGTCAAACTTAAAAAATTAACTCTCCAAGATTTTTAGAATGACTTATAATTTAAGATGGAGGAAGTATTTAATAACTATAACAAATTGACCATAATTAGAACATACAAAATATAGCCATAATTAAATTAAAAATATAAATCTAAAACTACAGCAAAAACTTTGTACTAAAGCATACCATATTATATGTTTATTGTGTAGATCTACTCATGTGAAGTCTAATAAAATTGGATTTTTTTCTTGTGATTTTTCTGTAGTTTACTATGATTTTTCAAAGATCCAGTCAAAATAAATAAATAAGAAAAAAGATAAAACCACCTCCAAAATCATTTATAACCAGACTAGGGAGGTCAAACGAATGGCTTTAAAAGTTTAAAGAGATGGCTCACCTAGTTTTAGAGTTTGAAGAAAAAATTGAACTTTTATAAAAGTTAATGGAGATAATGTGGTCCTTTTCCTTTAAAATATGGCCATGAAGCATCGAGCGGCCTAAAAGTACCAAAAACACATAGAAGTCATGCTCAAATGATAAGAAACTATTCAACAACTACTTGGGATTCTAGAAATATGTGACCCTAATGGATCCTCAACAAGTCAGTGGGCATAAAAAACCCTAAGGATTATCATTTGGGAGACAAAATTTGCTAGAAAAATATTATGTCACCTACTGGGCATCTTGGCTCCCAATTGTTCTCCATACCCTAGAAACACACATGAAATTCATGAGCTATAGCACACAAGACTTAGCAAAAATGTGAAAATCGATGCAGGAGCATCGAACAGATCAAAACTACCTAAGACCACACAAAGTATCTAGAAAGCCACATAAGATGTGTTAGAGTGACAAAAATAATAGAAACGGTTCTCTAGGGATGCCAAGAATTTAGGAGGTTGACTAGCACAAAGAACCCAAAGAATTATTATCTGGAAGCCAAATCTGGACCTCTTGTCTGCATGAACAATCATCCAAACCACTCGGCCTGTGTCCATTCATGGACCTTTGGAAGCACAAGAAATCCACAAACATTGTGGGGTTAAGTGTTGATGCAGAGTCGACGTTCCTTGGGCTTATCCATGACGATCCTTGAGCTTGTCTCGACATGAGCACATGTGACCAGCAAATTATCGAACCACGTGGATATATCATGACATCCTTTTTGCTCACTCTACATTTGCACTTACTTTGTGCTCTTCGATTACTAGTGTAGAGTTTTTAGGATGTCATCTTGGGTTGTTCATGCCTAGCTAGCTTTACAATTCCTACCGACATAGCCCTAGTTGCTTTTCTCTTGATCATTAATTAGGATTGTGTAATTGTGCTCACCCTAAGCTTGTAAGATCATAGTTAGAGTAATGCTTATTAGCGCCTCCTTTATTTCTTATGCTTTTTGCATAAGTGTTATGCTTTGTAGAATTTTAAAATTAGATTATTCATCCTCTCTAGCCATCCATAAATCCTTTTAGTTGTAGAGGTGCCCCAATGTTGGTAGTAGGCCTAGTTCATCACCAGGCTCACAGTCTACCAAGCCACTGTCTAGCTTCACCACATAAATTGTTGATGGATCTCGGATGGATTTGGCCTTGAGTTCGGTCAATCTCACCATAGATCCTCCGTACCCTGTGGAGCTCAATCTAGCCCAGGAGCTTGTGATGGGGCTTGTGGAGCTCAATTTATCCCACAGAGCTCAGCGATGGAAGGAGGGAGGACGTGGCAATGTGCAGTGCCAAGGCAGCGGGTGGAATAGTGTGATCTCGTGGATATATCCTCGCTTTCAATGATTTTTTCTAAGTGCCAACAAATTGAAAGGTGGAATTGAAAACTGTTGGAGATAAGTTTTTCCATTGTTGTAAAAAATCTTAGATTGAGAGTCTTTCCTGGGAAGTGCTGGAGTTGCTCTAAGAAGA
Source organism: Chrysopogon serrulatus (assembly GCA_015844335.1). Lineage (NCBI taxonomy): Eukaryota > Viridiplantae > Streptophyta > Magnoliopsida > Poales > Poaceae > Chrysopogon > Chrysopogon serrulatus. The sequence continues at coordinate 36,214 of JADLZL010007956.1, forward strand.
AAGAGACGAGAGAGAAAGAGAGAAGAGAGGGGGATATAGACAGTGAAACCATGGGTCTATATCAACTCATTGGCGGCTTTGTTGTAAAAAATACTCCAACTGTATCAGGATACTCTCTCCATCCCAAAAAGGGGGTTGTTTTTGACTTCCCAAAAACTATGTTTGATCATTCTTCTTATTCAAAAAAATTATACAAATTATAGAATAAATAAATCATGATTAAAGTATCTCTAATAATAAAATAAGTCATAACAAGATAGATGATATTTATACAAAAAATTTAAATAAGACGAATGGTCAAACATGATGTTAAGTCTAAAACGACATTTTTTTTTGGGACGGAGGGTAGCTGGGAATTTAAACTTTAATTGCTCTAGCTTTATGAAAGCAGTAGAGCCTATAGTGGCACCTCTTTGAATCTGCTAACAACTGGAAAACTATCTTGTAACTCTCCACCCACTTCAATTCTCCAGTCCAGGTTCTGACTTGTTTCATGTGCCTCCCAAAAGATAGGAACGGCCCCTTCTCCAGACTCCAGTGCATGTTTAAGTTCATCTGGACTCCATTGTCATCAACTGCATGCCTTGACGCATTGCCCTCCCAGAGTATTGGATCTTCCATGCTGCACGTCTGAAAAGCACCATGTCTGAAGGAACCACCCATGCTGATGATAGCATGTTCACCTGCAATTTCTTGAGAAGGATTGCAGTTTGTCAGACATTTACCACAACAAAAAGCTGTGGCTTAAAGTCACTCGAACACAAATATCATGACTTCTTTTATTGAGGAAGCACAAAAAGATGCTACATTACTCCAATGGGGCTGATAGCCTGATGTGCAACAAGGCGAAGCTTATATATATTTTTGAGAAAAGGTTTCCCTCATTTTATTAGAAACAAAGTGAATACAGAATTCAGTTCAGCGTAAAAAGGATGGCGCACATCGGTGGAGGCCTCCAAAGGCTGAGAATCTGATAGAACCAACTCTGAAGACTCCATAATCCACCTGATCCGCGGCGCTGAGTTTGCCTCCACCTCCACCTTCTGAATGACCCACTCAAGCCTCTCCTGAATGTCCGATTTGAACATGGCCAGCCATCTTCTTAACATCGGCAATCATCGAGAATACCTTCTTCATTCCACTCCAAGACGCGCTGAAAACAAATGGAATTTCGTAATTTCCAAAGCACCCAGCAAACTGCTGAGGACAACCAACCAAAATACCCCAGGAGGTATATTCAATTTCCAAACAGCCTGGAAAAAGACAGGCATCACACCTCTATGATTAATGACTGCATATAAGGATTGAACAGAGAATTTAACATTTGAATTGAAGCCCCACAGAATTTGATCTTCATCATTAGTGAAGTTAATACTCTCAACAACTGCTTTTAAATCATCCCATAGAAGAAGCTTATATATGGAAGTTTTTGGAAAATGTGGTAATATATTGAATCAATCTAGGATGGAAAATGAATTGGTAACCCAAGAACTTTGACTTTGGCAAGGACAATGCAACGTCTGAAGAAGTTTCAACTAAACACTTCTTTGTGTGTGTGCATGTTCAGGACACTAGTCAACAGTCCATAACTTCCCATGTCTTTCTAGTTTCCAGATTGTGATAGAAATAAGACATTGCCACTGAACTGCTCAGTTGATATTGAGTGAAAATCTGGAAGATTAGCGACCATAATCCTTTAGTTTAGCCAAATACATAGCCAGAAAAAATTATAGGTGGTGATGGTTCAGTGCAATCTTCAGTATATCGTGTTGACAGAATTAATCGGATGATGTTTTTTTTCCAGAAAGATAATGGGACAAAGAAAATCATTACCTTCAATCAGTTTGATTATCAAATCTGATTATAAACAGTATTTTCAGATCACTGCATTGCCGCCTTGCCAGAATGGGTTGGTGCCTTGGTCAGTCATAATCACCGCATCAGGTCAACAAGCAATTCATTTCACGCCATGAAACTGCAACAGACAAAAAGGAATAACACAAATACACATCACTTTAGTTGCAAATCTTGTTAAATACCAGCAGAAGGGCTATAAGGTCCTCTGAATGTAAAAGCCTGGAGAATCGCTCCTGTTTGAAGAACAATAAAAAATTTCATTGTTAATTAAAGACTTCAATTCTTATAAACATGAAGGACCCAGAAATTTCACAAGAGAACATGCAGATAACATAATTTGACCAGACTCATACCATTGTCAAACATTGTAGAAAGTTATTCCCAAAAATTGAAAGCAGGGTTATTAAATCACAATATTAGCATAATACTATGTACATGATTGAGTTCACTGAACATTTTGGCATACTTCATTGAAACTACCATAGATCAAAAATTTTTGAAAGCGTCCTGGTCAAACTTACATATAACAGAATAGCTATCAGCTAACATAAGCAGCACAGATTTCCTCTCAATCCAGGTAGAGCATACTGCACTAAGTTTTCTGCATCAATTCCTGGGTATCAGAGGAGAAGGAGGAGGAAAGGGGGGGGGGGGGGGGCACTGCTCGATTAAGCATAGATTTCATGCAAGGCAAAAAATGCATCGATTGGGCCAAAAAGAACACTTCTAGTTTGACCAATCAAGACAAACCATCTGTAAAATATGCAATCTCAACCAAACCGTCAGCTATTGATTGGGCCACGTCGTCAGTAATTCGGCCGGCCATTGGATCCGGCTGTGTTGTTAGAGACGGTAATCCATGGCAATAGAGATGACCTAGGGTTATTATTACTTCTATATAGTCTATATGATGTACGTCAGACAGTTTAGTAACGAGTCCTTGTACTGTACCTATGTGTCCACATTTCAATGTGCAAAAATACCACAGGTTTTGCAATGATTATATATGTATACATGGACCATTCAGGCCAATTCGTCTGCCGGACAAACATAAATAAAACACTTGTCAAATAGACCCATCTTCTTGTTTTCCAATTAGAACGCTAATAAGTCGTACAAGCTGCTAGTCAAATTAATACTCACATCTGGTTTGAACAACTTGATAACCTACCACCTTTTAAACTTGGTGTTCATATATACAAGATGAAAAAGGTAGGGCAATTCTCAAAAACATGGACTTTTTTAGAAAGAAAAAAGGGGTCAATATAGGAAATACCAGGGATCCAAGTGATGAAATGTAGTACCTCTTGCTGGTTTGCAGGGTGTCCCAGCTAGCTCTTGAACGTACAGTTACTAGCACTCAGTCAGTCTTTCACAAAAGCTGAGTCAGGAGAAACATGGAGCTTTTCTTGGCCTGAAATAATGTATTTCCAATCATAAGCTAACCACATGAAAGTATGTAACTACATGATGCGGCGTGGGCGGTGAGGAGAGCGCAGGGGAGACCGGAGGAGGAGATGAGACTGGGAATTGGAACGCAGAGGATACCGAGGAACCACGGCGGTGGGAGCTTCTCCGGTGTCGGCGGCTGAATCGCCCGACGCCACCGTCGAAGGGTAAAACCCCACCCCGATACACAGGGAGGTTTATTTCCTTCTTCGATAAATCCTTACAAGTCTAAAGGTACCCCTTTATAGATTAGGAGTCCTGTCTAACAATAACCAAACCGAATCTCCTAAAAATCCTCCCTAAGTCCTCTTTCCTAATCAAATAAGACTCAACCATGACTTGGACTGGTGGCCTGTTTGGGGCGACGCCTATACTGGCGGCCCACAAACCGGTCCACAACACTTCCCTCCTCCCCAACAAACAGCTCGTCCGCGAGCTGGAACGAAGGATACCGTTCCTTGAAGTCGTCAACAGCTTCCCAAGTAGCATCAGCAGCAGGGCAGCCATCCCATTGAACAAGCAGCTGCCAGCTTCCACGATTAAGACGAGCACGGACAATGGCAGCTGGAGAAGGCAAGACACGGCCATGGAGGAGTGAAGGCAGGGGAACCAAAACAGCCGGCGCCTCGCCCACAAATTTCTTCAAAAGAGCGACATGGAAGACGTCATGGATGCGCGCCTTTGGAGGAAGCCGCAGTCGGTAAGCCACAGCACCAATACGCTCAGTCACTTGATATGGCCCATAGAAGCGAGGCCCCAACTTGGAAGACACAGCAGTGGTGATGCCAACAGCTGTACGATGGTGTAAGCGCAGCAAAACCCAGTCACCCACTGCGAACTCAACCAAGCGACGCTTCTTATCTTGATGCTCCTTCATCACGTCCTGAGCCAAACGCAGCCGCTCGCGGATCTCACCCAAGAAAATATCACGAGCACGAAGCTGCTGATCCACTGCTGCCACCCTCGCTGAACCAGGAATATAAGATATCAATGGAGGTGGCGCCCTGCCGTACACCACTTCAAAGGGAGTGGCACGAAGTGCAGACTGGAAAGAAGTATTATAGCTGAACTCTGCCCAAGGCAACCACTGCAGCCAGGAACGTGGCCTATCCCCAGCCAAGCACCGTAAATACATGACAATGATACGGTTAGTGACCTCTGATTGCCCATCTGTCTGAGGATGGAAAGCAGAACTGCGCAACAGCTTGACATTGGCCAACTTGAAAAGCTCTTCCCAAAAACAACTAGTAAACACCGTATCGCGGTCACTAACAATGGAACAAGGAAACCCATGGAGCCGCACAATATTGTCGAAGAAAGCACGAGCCACGGAGCTTGCTGAATATGGATGGCTTAAGGCAATGAAGTGAGCCATCTTAGAAAACCGATCCACCACTGTAAGAACCACGGACTTCCCCCCAACTCGTGGAAAGCCTTCGACGAAATCCATAGCAATGTCGCTCCACACATGTTCCGGAATTGGAAGTGGCTGTAGTAACCCTGCTGGATGTAGGTGTGCAGTCTTGTTCCGCTGACAGACAGCGCAGCCACGGATGAATTGACGGACTAGCCGATGGGCACTGGGATTGAAGAAGGACTGCCGGAACCTGTGAAGAGTTTTCTGAGCACCCTCATGGCTGCTGTGCGCTTCATGTAGTAGCCGTGGCCAAAGTGCTGAGGCATCAGGAATGAAAAGACGCCCTTTGAACAGCAGCATGTCATCCACCAATGCCCAACCGTCAGGCGCCGAGCCTGCTGCAAGCTGAGCTCGTAACTCCTGGGCCTGTGGATCATGGAGATGCTCCGCCCGTAAGTCATCGTAGAGGGCAAAGGACGGCCCAGAGACCATCTGCACCGCCAGTGCCTCTGAATCGCGTCGAGACAAGGCGTCCGCCACAGTGTTCAGCTTCCCAGCACGGTACTCAACAGTAAGATCATAGCCGAAAAGCTTGGTCACCCATGTATGCTGGGGAATCGTCGTGAGGCGCTGGTCAAGAATGTATTTGAGGCTCCAATGATCTGTGCGGACTGTGAAAGCACGGCCCCATAAATAAGGACGCCAATGACGAACGGCTTTGACCAAGCCAATGAGCTCCCTCTCATAAGCCGGCAGCTTGGCATGATGTGGAGCTACTGCCCTGCTGAAGTAGGCCACAGCGCCATCACCTTGGTGTAGCACCGCACCAAAACCAGCGCCCGAGGCATCGCAGTCGACGACAAAACGCTTGGTGAAGTCCGGAAGTTGCAGCAGCGGCGCCGACATGAGTGCCTGCTTGAGCTGAAGGAAGGCCGTCTCAGCGTCATCAGTCCAGGAGAAAGCCTCACGCTTGAGGAGGGCTGTAAGCGGGGCAGCCACACCGCCATAGCCGGCGATGAACTTGCGGTAGTAGCCTGTGAGCCCCAAGAAGCCGCGCAATGCCCGTGCCGAACGTGGCCGTGGCCAAGACTCCACAGCAGCCACCTTGCCCGCGTCCATGGAAACCCCCTCAGCCGAAATAATATGGCCAAGGTAGGCCACCGACGACTCGCCGAAGAAGCACTTAGAACGCTTGGCGAAGAGGCGATGAACACGGAGCTGCTGCAGCACAGTACGAACATGTTGCAAGTGTTCAGCCCATGTGGAACTGAAAATTAGTATGTCATCAAAGAAAACCAGAACAAAACGCCGGAGGAAAGGCTTCAAAACATCATTCATCAAGGCCTGAAACGTCGCCGGCGCATTGGTCAGGCCGAACGGCATGACCAGAAACTCGAAGTGGCCACGATGTGTCCGGAACGCAGTCTTGGCGACATCCTCTGGGTGCATGCGCACCTGATGGTACCCGCTGCGAAGATCAATCTTGGTGAAGAAGCGGGCACCCTTGAGCTCATCGAGGAGTTCATCAACCACCGGAATAGGAAATCTGTCCTTCACAGTACAATCATTAAGGGCGCGGTAGTCGACACAGAAACGCCAGCTGTCGTCCTGCTTGCGTACAAGAAGCACCGGGGAGGAGAAGGGCGATGTCGACTCCCGGATAATCCCTTGAGCCAACATGTCCTCACACTGGCGCTCGATTTCGTCCTTCAGGAGCTGTGGGTACCGATACGGCCGCACAGCTACCGGTGGAGAGCCGGGCAGCAAGTGGATGCGGTGGTCTTGACGTCGACCGGGAGGCAGTCCGCGGGGCTCGGCGAAGACATCCTGGTAGGACTGTAGAAGTTCTTCCAAGACGGTCCGAGAGTCAATGAGCGTACGGACAGCCATGTCGCGGCTGCCCATGCCAGTCCAGCGATGGGCACGCCCCTTGTACCAGCAGGCCATGGAGAGGGCGTCGAAGTCCCAAACGATGGGGCCCAGAGTTCGCAACCAGTGGACGCCGAGGACAAGGTCGAAGGCTCCCAAATCCAGAGCGAAGCAGTCGATGGTGAAGTGCTCGTCGTGGATGAGAATGTCCGTGGCGAGACACACGCCTGGGCTGCGCACTCGGTCGCCATTAGCCACCATCACGGACAGCCCGGCACGCTCGGTGACAATCAATCCCAAGCGAGCAGCCACCTCCCTATGGATGAAGGTGTGCGTGGAACCTGTGTCCACCAGGGCTGCGAGCTGGACACCACCAATCACGACCTGCAGCATCATGGAAGTAGCAGGCCCAAGGCCGGTGAGGGCATGTAAGGAAATCTCCAAGTTGGTGATGTCGTCGCCGAGCGGGTCCTCCTCGCCATCTGCAAGCTCCATGAGGAAGACACCCTTGGCTGGGCACGTATGGTCCTTGGAATAAGGTTCCGGGCAGAAGTAGCACTGCCCGTTCTTCCGCTTCTCCTGCATCTCGGCTGGTGTCAGACGCCGAAAGCGAGAACGCGATCCTTCAGGCTTGCCGTCCTGCAAACTGGGACCTGAACCCGTAGCACCAATGGAAGCAGACGCACGGCGAGTAGAAGTCTTGGGAGCCGCTGAGCTATTGACGGTGGAAGCCTCTAATTGACGCTGCTCATACGCCCGCGCCAAGCTCATCGCTTGCTGCAGGTTGGCTGGAAACTGCAGCTCCACGTCGGAGGCCAGAGGCTGCCCCAAGCCACCAGTGTAGAGGTCAATCGTGGTCCGCGTAGAGAGGTTGTCGCAACGCGAGAGCAAGGCGAGGAAACGCCGTGAGTAGTCCTCCACAGTCCCTGTACGGAAAAGGGCCTTGATCTCACCGACAGAATTGGAGCGGATGGGCGGCCCAAAGCGGAGGTTGATGAAATCGATGAAGCGCGGCCAAGAGACCATCCCAAAGTCGCGTTCCATCTGATAATACCACTCTGCAGCAGTGCCGTCCAAATGCAGAGACGCCATCCACACCTTCTCGTCCTCTGGAACACGATGCCCACGAAAATAGTTATCACACTTGTTGAGCCAATTCAGAGGATCCGTGTCGCCGTTGAAACTGGGGAACGGAATCTTCGGCGGACGGTGGGCTTCACGGCGGCCCTCCAGAAAACGCCCGCTGCGGTCCCCGTCACGGAAGTAGTCGCGACCTCGAGTCGCGCCGCCGCGGCCTCCCGTGTCGCGCTTCGCCGCGTCGTAGCCGCGCCCTCCGAAGCAGAGTCGCGGCCGCCGAAGTCCAAGTCGCGACCGAGAAGAAATCGCGCGTCGCCCGAAGCGGTCGCGGTCGCGCGAGTCGAGGGCGCCGCTTCCCGCGGCCAAGGCTGTCGTAGGCGCGCTCCGCCGCGGACAGCACGGGCGGGCGGAAGTCCTCCCAGGCGCGACCGTCGCGGTACTCCCCGCCGTCGGGAAATTCGTCCCCGCCGCCGCCGGAATCGTCGCCGCCGCCCTCAGCGTCGCGCTGTCCATCAGAGTCAGGTAAGCCGCCACCATCGGGCCCGGCCTTGACCTTCTCCAGGCGCGCGAGTCGGGTGTCGTGCGAGTTGAGCCGATTGGTGATGGTGGTGAGCTGGCCAGAGATGCGGTCAAGTCTTGCATTGAGGGCCGCAGAATCGAAGGCGCCGGACATGGTTGTCGATGCGCCCGATGAGGTCTCTGATACCAAATTGATGCGGCGTGGGCGGTGAGGAGAGCGCAGGGGAGACCGGAGGAGGAGATGAGACTGGGAATTGGAACGCAGAGGATACCGAGGAACCACGGCGGTGGGAGCTTCTCCGGTGTCGGCGGCTGAATCGCCCGACGCCACCGTCGAAGGGTAAAACCCCACCCCGATACACAGGGAGGTTTATTTCCTTCTTCGATAAATCCTTACAAGTCTAAAGGTACCCCTTTATAGATTAGGAGTCCTGTCTAACAATAACCAAACCGAATCTCCTAAAAATCCTCCCTAAGTCCTCTTTCCTAATCAAATAAGACTCAACCATGACTTGGACTGGTGGCCTGTTTGGGGCGACGCCTATACTGGCGGCCCACAAACCGGTCCACAACACTACATCGATTTTGAATTGTAAGGTGCAATCTATCAAATACATATGAATTGCATCTTTGTGAGGTAGGACTACAAAATGCTGCAGGTGTTTGAGGCTTGCAGAGCCAAGTTGTTGACCGCCCAGCAAACTCTACCCGTTTGGATCCTTAAAATTGAATTCATTTTAAAAATCATAATTTAAACACATAATAATTAAGATAATATTGTTGTATATGGATTATATTATATTTGTATATTATTGTAGGCTATACAAGAGAGATACTTATGTGTTGTATTTCTACCGTAGGGAAGCTAGTTGAAGAGTGCGTTATAAGTTGTAAATTAGAAATATAGCATGGTGATCTGTAGAATCAATTTCCATCTCCCACCCTATGAATTTGAGATAGGCTTATATGTTAACTTTGGAAAGTGGTGGAATGTCGTATTCCAAACCAAATAGCCTAGTTTATTAAGTAGATTTCAATTCCTTTAAACAGAAGGATCCAAAATGCCCCTTGTTGTTTGTTGGCACTTCCTGAATAGGCTTGCAGCATCCTCCACAAGATTTTATTTCTTGCAATGCCGCCTGGAGCTGTAATAGGACTGAGCCTTTCTTCTAGACATCGTGAAAATCCTGACCGCACAAACCAAGCTTTGAACAATCAATATTCCCGTCGGCAATGACGAAGGTGGCACCACAATCAAGTCTCTGGTGTGTGTATACATTTATATCGCCTTATTTAGGAATTGACTAGGGAATCTTGTTTGATTTGGACTATGGTAGGTTGCCATTGGATTATTGCTCCACCTGGCTAGAAAGTGTTTGGTTTCTTTCTCAAGCCCAAATCTTCATTAACTAGGAATTTGACCAGCGATCTAACTAGTCTGGATTACCATCAAATCAATACTCGATTAAGCCTGCAATATCTAAACCTTGGATTGTGCATTTATCAAGCTTGTGGCTACTGATCTTTTGGTGTAAATAGGTAGCAGATAGTGCAGATACATTATGCATATCTTTTGCTGACAACACAGAACTGCTACTGATCTTTTGATGTAAATAGGTAGCAGATACTAATGCACATGTATATCTTTTGCTGACAACACAGAACTGCTGCTGATCTTTTGGTGTAAATAGGTAGGCAGGTAGCAGATAATGCAGATGCATATCTTTTGCTGTAAAAATAATAAAGTATAGTATCACTATGATAGATCAGTCAAGAGCTTGTCTACAAACTTTGCTCTTTATAAGTCTTGAATAATCTATGAGTAACTGCAACCTTTGTTAATATAGATCAGGCGACAGCTCAATATTAAAGCTCTAGAACAAATCTATTATCTCTATATCCCTAAATATAACAGGTCAAGGACAGAAATCTTTAATGTTTTCTAAAAAAAGAGTTCTACCTTAGCATGGTCCACAAATAGTCCAATGTTAAATTATATACAAAACATATATATACTACAAGTTTGCTATACTATAAACTGCCATATCCTGGTTTACATATATAAATATATAAGCATGACTTTTTTCCCCTCCGGTTGAAGAAAAGTTAGTGTCCCTCCATGTGAAGTGAATGCAAATTTCATCCCTAACATAGGTTTATCTAAGCTGATTCCATGACCCTTGAATAGAATCACAAGCATGGCAATCAGCAGTGGGTTTAGCTGTAGTATCACAAGCATGGTAAATAATACACATTGATCAATAACACTTACTGCCACGTGCAAAATAATATATCGGTGGGCTCATAGAAAAGTACATGTTTATGGATACATATGTACATACAAGCGCACACACATATGCATGTAGCCTACTCAACAACAGATTAGCAACTTAAAAGATTACCTGGACAGGCAAACTCCTTCAGGAAACACTGGACTGAGCAAACTTCACAATTGGGTGAACACCCACAACACAGATGTCGAGGGCACAACTGATTGCAGCAGCAACACAATTCAGGAACAAACAAGAGAGACTACAGTCCTGCCCGAATTCAAAAGATCATATCCCCTCACGGACATTATAGCATTGGGCTTAGCATATAAAACATGGCCCATTCCAATCATTATCACCACTGTCCCATCAGTGAGGCCGCGCCAACTTTTCTAGTAACTTTTCATGAAATGTACAAGATTTTATCCATTCATTAGAAGAAAGAAGTTCGCATTCCAAAAAATTAATAAGCTGTAGTCTTACCTGGCATCTGAACTTCCAAAGCAACAACATCAACATCCAAAATTACTAGCACCTGCTGATTTTCTCACTCCTTTTCTTTCCATGTGCTGTCTCACTTCATCACTGTTGTTCCAGTGACCCCCAGCCGCATACAAGTTGGAAAGCAAGACGTATCCACCTTCTTCTGCTGGGTCAAGACGAAGGAGTTCTTTTGAAGCAATTTCTGCAACTTCAGTATTTTGACCAGCCAAACTCGCATTTAAAATGGAACCCCATATAGACCGACTTGGCCTCATCGGCATCCTCCTAGCCAAAGCTAATGCATCAATCAGCTTACCTGATCGTGCAAGGAGATCAACCATACACCCAAAATGTTCTATCCCTGGTTCAACACCGTAACTTTGCTTCATAGCATCAAAAATCCTACACCCTTCATCCACTAGGCCAGCATGACTGCATGCACTGAGAACAGCAAGCAATGTGACACCATTAGGTGCTACGGCCTCACTTTGCATCTTCCAAAATAGTTCCAATGCTTCAGTTCCATGGCCATTGAATGCAAGGCCAGAGATCATAGCTGTCCACAAGGTAACATCTTTGACCAAGGCTTTCTTGAACACATAATAAGCTAGTTTAACATTTCCACATTTGCAATACATGTCTACAAGAGCCGATGCCAAAAAAGCATCCTGATGACCAAATTCTTTCACCACCCAACCGTGGATACCCTTTGCATTATTTAATGATCCCTTACCTGCAGCCGCAGAGATCAAGGTAACAGCAGTCACCTTATCTGGATTTACACAACTGGCAAGCATATCATGGAATAGTTTCATCACTTCATTGAAACCTTTGTACCTAGCATATCCAGTGAGAAGCGTGTTCCAGGATATTAGATCCCTGGAAGGTGCCTCAGAAAAAAATTTGCTAGCGAGGTCCAACATGCCAGCATTTGCAAAACCTGAAATCATGGTGTTCCATGAAATGCCATCCTTCGCACTAGCTTCACCAAAGACTCTCTTTGCTGCGTTCATTCTCCCACATTTTGCATACATATCCAAAAGAGCATTTACCAGAATCAACCCACGATCTCCTGCAACCATTCTCCGCACGACGATGCCATGAACAGACCTCCCATGAAGCACGGTCTTCAGGCGCCCACAGCAAGTGAGCAGAGCAACAGCCGTATACTGATCAACTACAATCCCCCTGGATGCCATATCACGGAAAAACAATAGCGCCTTCAGGCTGCACCCTTCATTCACATACCCAGATAGCATGATGTTGCAAGACACGGTATCCAACACCAGTGCAGAACGGAACATCAGCTCAGCCGTGTTGACATCCCCAGCGTGGATGTACATCTTGATCAGCGAGTTCCGCAGGAAAACGCGCGAGTGCAAACCACTCACGACGACATGGGCGTGCACCTGCCTCCCCGGGGACAGGCGTTCCACCGACCTCAGCAGCGCGAGGAAGGTCTGTTCGTCGGGGAGGACGGACGACGCGAGCATGGACCGGTAGAGAGCCGCCGCCTGGGGCGGCGAGGAGGAGTCGCGCGCCGCCGCCGCGGAGAGCATAAGGTTGTAGATGTAGAGATTGGGGCGGGGCGTGAAATGCTGGAAGAGGAGCTCAGCCTCGCGCGAAAGGGGCGGGGACGACACGACGGTGGCGAAATGGAGGAGACGGCTCATAGGGAACGTCTCCAAGGCCAGGCCGAGGCGGAGCAGGTGGGCAAGGATAGCCCGGAACGGCCGCGCCCCGCGGCACCGCTCGAGGAGCACCAGCGCAGGGTGGTCCAGCCGCAACGAGACGGTTGGGTCCCACAAGCGCCCCGCGGCGGCAGCAGCGGCCATCGCCGGAGATGGGGCGTGCGGCCGTGTGCTCAGGAGAGGGGTCAGGGGGTTCGAATCTCGGCCTACTCCGGGAGATTTCGCTAGCTGTGGATGAATCCGTTGTCTGGCCGCCGGCGCTCCGCGGCGGTCGAGTCTGAGGCGGGGTCGGCTCTGACGAGTGACGACGACGAGGCGTAGCAGGCTGCAGCACCCAGCCTGTCATGGGCCCAGCCAGCACATCGAGCCCTTCAAGGAGCCTAGTAATTTTAAGCCCAGACATTTTCGTTGATCCAATTGAGGCCCAAGTCAGTTCTGCGCCAGAGACAGTTCATGTTTTCTCATTGAAAAATTTCAGTTCAATGGCAGGTTGAAAAAGAAAATAGGGAAAGAAGAATATACATGAGCGCTCCTTAAATTTTCATGGATTCATAAACTTTAAACTGTGCATGAATTCAATAAACTTGTTATGGACATATCACATATTGGCTACAAGCTGAAATAGAAAATACTGTAGCTATTGTCTAGATGAACGAAGTTGCTTGCATTCCCAAGTCCCCAACCCACCAGCAATCAACCCCGAGTTTAATGAAGCTCCTATATTACAAATGGACTGTACAACTCTTAAGGGAAACCAAAATTTTTAGATACTGGTTTCGAAACTCCAACGCTGAAGAATAGGTGGATCAGTTCTTGCCAACAAGTCAAGGTATATGGCGATCTTTAGATCATCCGGATAGTACTTCCTCTTGTTGTCATTGGAACCTGGAAATTTTATGAAAACAGTCACTAAAAACTGTACCAAACCAATTGAATGAAACATGCAGTTAACTTAAACTTGTATGAAAGACACTGACAAACTGTACCAAACCAATATCTATTGCAGTTCACTGAAAATAAGTGCAGGAACTTGTATCTATTGCAGTTTACTGAAAACAAGTGCAGGAACTTGTATCTATTGCGGTTTACTGAAAACAAGTGCATGAGCCTGTGCCGACTGCAATTCAACCAAAAAGAAAGAAAACAATAATCGGTTTGCTGAATGTTGTAGGGCATAAACTGATCCTTGATCTTCTTCAGCAGCCCCTGCATGGTCACCATCTGCAGCATCAGTTACTAATCCTTCATCTTCATGCAATCATGCTCATCACCTATGACATGAATTGAGGACACTAGCTACTGCTGGTCCCTAGTAAGAGGGGCAGCCCTTCAGCACCTAATAGTAGCTCAACTTCGTAGTGAGTAATGAGGGAGCACTTATCGCGCATACAGCTAACTGTTGTATGCTAACTTCTCCTTATTATTAACCAAAGCCGAGAAACCGGATCTTAAAGAAAATGCATATATACAAGGGAACGTATGCAGTGCAAACTAACTTCCCGTGAAAACGTATGCAAATTACGGCAAAAAAGTTGTCTAAATTTATCAAAAAAAAATTACACATGTAGATGATATGATGATACACAATCTTGCAAAATATCTTGTCCAAACTCAACTTTGTTTGTGAGATATAAAAATAACAACAAGTAAGCAGCCAACAAAAGAGTCAACAATCCAATGAAGGGTTGTGCAATGTCAGCTCCCCTTCACAAGGTATGTTTTTTCCGATGCAGGAACAAGTGCAGCAAGGCAAAATGCAGCAAAGAATACCATCGGCCACAAACAATTTAATAGCAGGAAGGACGACACAAAGAGCAGAACAACAGCAGCCCATGCAACAGGGAAGACCACCGGACTACAAGGTCACAATTCCTGCGTTGCTTCCAGGTCCCAGATGCTTAACGTGTGCTTCAATAGCCACGGATCAAACTACGGAACCACACAGAGCCGCAGGCCTTGGGGTTCTAATCATCAATACACACAACAACCAGACACAAACTATCACCATCCAAGGCAACATCGATAATGTATCATCAGTGATTAGGGCAGCTCCAGTCCTAACATCGAACCGAGACTGACACAGGTCAGTTGAAAATCGATCTTGAGAATGGTTCGTTCTTTGCAGTGTAAGCATCGGTTAGCGGGGTCCATGAAATAATTAAAAATATGCACTTTCCTTGCTTCAGCTACATGTGCAAGTGACTTGGGAGTTTATTCCCCATGGTGCGAACCGAAAACAAGAGTCGCTTTTGCTCTGACATCCCATGGTTCGATGTCTGTAGTGTGCTTGGTTCGTTTATCGAACGTCCAGCTCAGCGTATGGTTCGATTTGAAGACACACTGGAGCTGCTCTTATGGCAGAAGCTGCAGCAATGGCTCTGGCAGCAAGAATTGCCCATGCTCTAGGTCTTCAGCGGGCAAATTATTTGACAGATAATCAACTCCTAGTGAATTTCTTCAACGGCAACATTTTCTCCACACCACCGGACCAGAGAATAAAACCGCTCACTCAAGACTTCATACATTCTTTTTTTTTTTTCTCGAATACGCAAAAGATTTGCGCATCATTGCATTTAAAAAGAAGAGTTTTTACAAGTTCGGTATAAAATGCGAGGGGGTTGTTTGATTTTAAACATAGTCACTCTTCCCCCTTCGCAACCTCTCATGAACCTATTACTCGCGAACTAAACAACATAGAACGGCCGTCCCGGATGCCTAGCCGCGTCGGGTGCCGTGACCCTTCCGCCGCGCTGGCCTGGCGGGGTCAGGGAAGAGGACTCTCATGGCCTCTCCGTGGGATTCGGAGAGCTTGTCGGTGAAGATGCTGTCGTACGCTCTCTTTTCCGCCGAGATTGCCTTGCCTGCGCTGTTCAGGTAGCCCATCCGCTTCATGACGAGGAATTCGCCGCGCCTGGATACCGGGATCTTCGAGAGTGGTTGCGCGGCAATCCTTCGGCTCCTTGTTGGTAGCCGCACTGGTGGCGTCTCTTGGGTGATCGGCGGCAGCAGCGGGGAGGCCTCCTTGATTAGGACGCGCTGCCGAAATCTCTTCAATCGAATGCCAATGGAGCTGCTTCGGCCCCTCGAGCTGCTTCTGTGCTCCGACTCAACCGGAGTTGTTGGGGCTGCAGTGACCGGCCCTTTGTTAGCCGAAGGCGTAGGTGTCGTGGCCTCTCTTGGATCCGTCAGCTGCTGCGCACCGGGGCTCGCCGGCGAGCTGTTCTCATGTGGGGACGTGGCCATGCGTCGGCTTCCTGGCGTCGCGGCATCCTGGGCGACCGGGCTTGTGTCCCTGCGCGACCACTGCTCTGCTGGCAGCCCCCCGGTTGTACCCTCGCGGGTGGTAGCCCCAGGGGACTTAGCCGCCTCCCTCAGAGGAGCCTCCAGCCAAGGTGAGGCAGGCGCGTCGACCTGCGGCTCAAACCCTGGCGGTGGCGAGAGTGTCGCGTCGCCACCCGCCACCGGAGTCGGCTGCGCCAGCTGGGTCGGGGGCTCTCAGGGACTGCGCACGGCGATGGCGATCCCAGGGGTGGAGGAGCTTCCCAGGACGGGGGTGGTGCTTCCGTGGCGGGCGCATCCGGCCCCGGAGGCTCTGGAGTTACTGGTTGGGCCTCCCGAGCCAAATCAATGTGTATAAGGTTGCAAGAGACACAAACATAACAGCACATTCTCTAGCTAACGAGGCACATAGACTTCTGTCTCAGCCTCCATCACATCCTGTGTTTTCTTGCACAAATCTTGCTCATGTATACCAGTGCCCGGTTAAGAATGCACTGGCCTCTGTAAATATATCGCCTTTCAGGCTGCACACAGTTCGTTGTGCTTAATGAAATGTCGTTATAAAAAAACTAGAAACTTTGTTATGTGACCTTTTAACTGAACCTAGTTGGGAAGCAGATAATGTTAACGGTTTTGCAATCATACATAAGTGTATGCATTGGTTGATGACCAAACACGCAACGCAATCCATGCCCAAAACAACGTGAAACAAAATTGAACCCGCTCATTAAGGTAACATCAGCTCACAGGGGCATGAGAACACCTGCACACAGACGACCACTTTTTATGTTTTTCCAGTTTGTAATATGATGGTTGTCGACTAGTCGTCTGGTCAGTACCATGCATATGCATGGCAAGTAGGGTTGACTAGCCGTTCTAATAATCTTAGAATTGCAACTTGGAGATTGTTCACATGACCAATTGCTCAGCATGTGGTGAAGCTGTGAAAGACAAATTTGGCCTTTGCCTGTAGCGCTTTTCATAAGTATTGGAACATGAATTGAGATGTTACCAGTTGTTTATTTTTCCCTCTTTTTTCGCTTATTATTTCAGTCTCCATATAATGGTACCACCCAAAGCGCTGAACTCATGGAAGAGACTGCTGAGAAGTTTGGTTTTCAACCAATCCTTATAAAAATTTGACCGCGCGAGCATCAGGTTTAAACCTCTGTGTGTAACACCTTGCCGGATGTAAGGAAATAACGAAAATGTCATTCTTCTATAGTTACAAATCTTGAATCTTAAAGGATATCGCAGATTGCTGCCAACTTTTACTTCTTCGTTCAAGTGGCCATTGGCCGTTCATCGGATTGATAACCGGTTACATAGATTGCTGCAGAGACGAAGTAGATTGGAATATGGTAGCTGAAAACCGAAAAGGCTTTATTTTCTATTTTTTCCTGGATGTCTAATTAACTGTCATCGTCGTCAGTCTCAAATCTACTGGTCCACCACTCCACCTCCTTGTATGGATTCACGAGTTTGCGACTTGGATGATCTGGAAAGAACGTAACTCCCGCGTCTTCGACTCCATCACCCGGCTGCCGGTCGCCTTGGTGCACGCGGTGGTGTCGGAGGGCAATTGCTGGATCGCTGCAGGGAACTCGGATTTGGCGACACTTCTCGCTCTCGTTGGCAGCTAATGTGTTCAGCTCCTCTTCCTGGGGGCTAGTAGTCGTACGTGCTGTTGGTTACTGCTTTGTGATACTTGTAGTCTGCTACTGCCTTGCTTGGCTGGCTTGTGGCTCGCACTCCATGCCTTGCATTCCTGTACTAACCCCTGTATCCCGCATTTTTCCCTCTTAATAAAATACGTGCGTGGCACGATCGCGAAAAAAGTTTGCGTGCGCGTCAACATTTGTGACTATAGCGTGCTTTGCAAAGCTAAAGATTAGGTGATATTTCAGCGCCTTTGAACCTACACGATACATTTACCAAGCTTAATGTAGCAGGGTAACAGTATATGCAGATTACGCAGTTTCAGAGTTTTTATAGATGTATATACGACGACACTCCATGATAATTTCGAGACCTGTTCAGTTCACCGGGAGGATTGCCCTCCCAATTCGAAGTTTTTTTTTTTTTTTTTTTTGTGAATGAGTTTTTTCTAGACTGTTCTATATTAATTTTACTCCAAAAGGGAACCTAATAGCAGATCAGTCAAAAAAAAAAAAAAAAAAAAAAAAAAACAAGCGCCAACATGACAGGCCTCCTGTCCCCACGTAATACGCATGCGCAGATGCGCTCTGAGTTAATCCGACATCCTTTTGGATTTGAGAATCGCTCATTTGCTGTCACTGGGAGCTGAATCATATCATGCGGTGGGAGCACTAGATACTGGCCGAGACATGAGGAAGCTGCTAACCGCTGCTGCAAGCCTGCAACGGTAAGCACCGCGTCTGCCGCCGACCATATATACATACAGCAGGATCGAGTCGAGCACGCATGTGGCGAGGGATTACGCGCGCCGCCGAGCTCCGGCTCGCGGCCCGACTGCATCGGCGGAAAGGGATCTCCTCCGGCCGCTAGGCGGGCCGTGCATGGCAGGTCGGCGGCAGCGAACGGCCGCGGAGATCCTCCCTCCGATCCCACCGTGTTGGTTAGGCGACAGACAGGGGGTAGTAGTGGGGTGGTGACTGGTGAGCGTGCTCCGCACCATGCAGTCCCTCCTCTCAGCCTCAGCCTCAGCCTCATCACCAAGCGGTGTTGTGGCTGTCATACGTTCCAGTCTCTCAGAGGGTGTGGATCGAAACCGTGGGTCTAGAGAGAGGCAGCAGGGACTATCACTATCCGATCCGACCACGATGTGTTTTGCGAAGAATGTACCAAGTGCAAGTGGGCGACATTAGAAACATCCAAGTATCAGAACCGTATCGCCGGAACGGGGATTTCACTGACTTTCCGCGATACGATGCAGAGGCCGGCAGGCATATCTGTTCGGTACACCGGTATGGCGGAGCACATGCAGCACTGGTAGCACAGTTTTTTGTTACCCGATTCGCAGTCCGACGAACCTGCAAACCGTAGGTTAAGCTACGGCGTGGTCCGTGTGGACCAGTCGGAATATATGGCAGTTGGATCCTATGCAGAGAGCACTACTGCTACTTCTGGAGCTGGAGGCAACATCTTTTTTCAACTGCTCGTGCTCTGCATGAATTCTGAACTCAGCAGTCAGCACACACGGCGGATCACTCACTCGTTTGCAGGCAGGAGCTGCCCCGTGATCGGACTAGTCAGCAGCATCTGGCCAGCCACGCGCGGGTGCTCGACGCGTCCACGCCATCAGACGTCAGCGCCGCCCCCACAAACCCTATGGGCCATGGGCCATGGCCTGCCAGTGCCAGCCCGGCTGGCCTGGGCATATCGATCACTGCGGGTGCCGCCAGTGTTCGGTACCGTTGGCACCGTACCATGTGAGCTGCTGCTGGTGCGTGGTGCTGCAGCAATCCAGGTCCGGTCAGGGGACGCCGCCGCGAAGCCCGCGACGGGACGAAAGCGGAAAGCCCGGCGGGCGGCGCACGACGCCACGACGGCATGCGCCGCCGCGCGCCCCACCCAGGTAGGGCCGGCCGAGAGCAGACGATCGACGCGTCGATCCAATTCTCTTGGGCCCCGGCTGAATGCATGAAGCCAATGCCGCCGGATCGGAGCGTCGTCTCGGCCTCGGCTCGTCGTCGCCGTCGTCGCCCTCTCTCTCAATGTGGTCCACGGGAAACGCCTGCACTGGCCGAGAGTGGCTGTAGGCAGTAGCCCATGCCCGGCAGGTTATGGTCCATTGATGGGCGCACGTGGGCGTGTCCCCTGGCGCCCGCCCGCCGGCCGGCCGGCCGGGGCCGCGTGGGGCTTGGGCTTCACGTGCCCTCGCGCGTCGGCGGTCGGCCGCGCCCCGCCCCGTCCGCCCGTACGTCGGCGTCGGCTTCTTCGGGCCAGCGCCCAGCAGCCGTCAGTCCATCGAGGATTCGATTCGAGGTGGTGTGGCGTGTGGTGTGGGCGCGCGCCGGCGGGGCCGAATCCCAGTTCCATGATCAGTTCGTCTGCTCGCGCGGCGCACGGCGTGGCCACCGTACGTACGATCGACGCGTCTGTGTGGACACGCGCGCGGGGCTTGAGGGCTGACAGAGGCCCGCCTGCACTTCAGCACTTGCATTGCACGCTCGGGTGTTGCTGGGATGGCCGCCGGATGGGTGCACGGTAGGGTCGCGCTCCGGGGGATTGTTCCTGCACGCAACGCGGTCCGGACTCCCAAGTCGTCGCGGTCGCCATCGCCGGCGCGCGGTCCCCCGCTGCTACAAGTTCAGTTCCTATGCCCATGCGCGTGCGCCCATGCCATTGCCATTTTTCACGCATCCCGCTTGGATTCAGGCTCGCAGAATGGCAGATATAGATGCAGTAGATGAAGCAGGCCAGCACTGTTCATAATCTTGGTACTGCATCTGTCCAAAAAAAATAGTTATATGTTTATAGAAAATAATATCGCCATTCATATCTCTAAAAAAGTCTATTATAAATATGTTATACATACTTACATGATTAACCTAATGATATTCATTACACATCATAGTCTCTTTTTCCACAGGAGAATACAATTATAATAATACAGTGTCAAGTTAAAACATCTTGAGTTCATCTAACTGTATATATCATTAGATTTGTCATGGGAGATATATTTTGGTACTTTGCTTATTTGGTGCCATAAACATTTGATTCCTATGGCAAATGAATGGAGAGCAATGGGAAACAATGGAGAGTGTGGTTCCTAGCTCATAGTGTAAATTGAGAAGCGATTTTCGACAGCTCTCTACTAGAATCTAGATGCAATTTATTTACATAATCACTTCTCAATTTACACCACAAGCTAAGAGCTCAAAAAAACCCCGTTCTCCATTACTTCCCACTTCTATTCATTTGTCACATAAATCATATCGGAATTGATTCTCACTTGCTCTCTACTTCTCTCTACCACGAGAATCACTCCTTGGAAAAATCAAGAAGTGAAGTTCTACCAAAGTGACCAGACTTAACTATTTATATCCTACTCTGCTTCATAAAAAAAATGGGATTAGTTCTATCTGGATATGACAACTGCTTCATAGATGTCGGTGTTTCGTAAAAGCATCAACTAGTAAATTTATAGATGTGCGTTTATATCCGGATGGTTCACTAAAAGGACACGAGAAAGTATACTGGTTCGGACGAGAGGCCCTACGTCCAGTTCGAAGGAATTGTGTTACTTCGCGGTGGTTCGTAGTAGGGGTTACAAACGGTTCGAGAGAGGGAGGGGCTCCCAAGTCTCTGTGATTGTGCGCGTAGCACCAATATCGTGGTGAGTGTGTGATGTGTGTCATGTTTTTCGATGGTGGAGACGATTGTCTTGTAGAATGGCTCGCCTTTCCTTTTATAGATGAAGGGAGGGGGAAGCCTTACACGTTCTCTGTAGGAGAGGAATGGGCGTGCCGTGCAAAGGAAGAAAAGAAAACGAAAAAAAGGACGGTGGTGGAGTGGCTCATCTGTCCTCCTGGGGTCGGGGCGTCCTTCCTTCTCGTGTCGCGTACGTCGTCGTGGACCGTCCGCCGGTGTTGTCGCATCGCCGGACCTCCAGCCCATTCTTCCACAGTGGACGGAGAGGTTAAATAGTTGACGAGAACCTTTGTTGTATCGGATTAGAGTTAATGGCGTCGTACTACCCGGTGTGGGTTGTGACGGGCTGGCTGTCTCGGTCTGTCAGGCCATAAGGGCGATTAGACGGCGAGCCACACCCTGCGTTCGGCTAACAGTGCGGTCAAGTGCCGTTCCAAGCCCTACTCCGGTATCCGGTGTGGTCAAAAGGTTCCCGCCCATGCCCTGCACGGGGCACAGATGGAGTGGGTGTCGACCGCCTTGCTGTGCAGGCATCCGGCTACAGCGCCGCCCCTCAGGCTTGCGGTACAAGCCCGGGTTCCTTCCGGGCGAAGGCGTGCGGAGAGGGTCATGCGAATCGCGACATCCTGAGGCGCGGCTGCGTGGACCCTCCCCGGTCGGGGTCGTCGCGGCGAGCAGGGGTCGTGGTTCGACCCTTTCGCCTGGTCTGCGTAAGCGCGGCCCGTTCGTGGGCCTTTTGTGCAGCGGGGCGTCGTTCTGCGCGGCCAGGCCCTTCGATGGGCGGGCCCGGCGCCTAAGGCGGCCTGTTTGGTTGATTAGCCGGGGGCTTAACAGGCCGGTTGTTTGGCCCCGACAATAGGGGAATGAGATTAGTTCTATCTGGTTATGACAAGTAGCCTACTTTTGATGCAACACCTTCAAGAGCACCCTCTTTTGTAATTCAATAGAGGACTAGAATAAGAATATGTCTGTATTAAACTTGGCTACCCTTAAAAGTATTCATAGTTACATGGTTTTTGATTCATGTCTACATTGCGAGGGTAGAGGTGGAGTAAAAAAATGTGATTCCCTTCCTTTTACTTTTTGAGGGGGATAGCGGTACAAAATTTATTCAAATGCTAGTCAATTAAAAGTTTCTAATAAATTTGTGGGGCTACAAATTTTCTTCAAATGTTAGTCAAATTTAAAAAAAATTCTAATGAATTTGTGGGGCTTAGGGGATTTGCGCCCACTCGCCCATGCCTTCACACGGTAGCACAATCCACTAGATTATTTTTTTATATATTTGTAGAGGTATAACTGCTACTTGACTTGCTACTATGTACTCTTTTGTTTGAACTAGACGATTTCATTGTACTCTATCTAAATTAACAACACTCTTTTGGCATATGGGGGGGGCATATGTCCTCATTCCTAGATAAGTAAAATGTATGACAGATGCTTAAACTTTTGGGGCTTTAGCATTTCTACCAAGCCAAATGGTGATTTTACCCTCGTTTTTTAAATTTTGTGATTTTACCCTCGCTTTTTTCAAACGAAGATAGCCTCTACTCTTTTTTTTGTTATATCCCTGTAACAGTGTTAACTTTTAGATAAAAGGACAGCTTTGCCCATGTGTTTTTACCCCCTGTTTTATAAAGATATTTGTGTTTTACCCCTGTTTTACAATAATAATCTGATATTTTTTCACATAATTTTTAGAAATTTCAGCAGCATTTTTAACTGATAATTTATATAATCAGAATTTAATATGAGACAATAAATTAATTTCACATATATTGCATTACCAACAACAAACCAGATTCATACATATCATTATAGTATCACATTACATGGCAATATAGAGGTCCAAATAACATCTCAAACACCAATATATAGGTCTAAATGTCATGCCAAATAAAAGTAGAAATCACTCGTTGTTTAGTTTTATCCCACACCACCGCATCAATATACTTCAGTACCACTGGAAAATCAAATGCCTATGGAGCTAAAAATATTTGGTCATGAGTCATGACTCATGCGCTTAAATGGTAGTTTTAGGTAATTCATTCTGATTGGTGTTCTGAAAGGTTAGAAAACAAAAGAGATTCTTTAAAGATGGCCATTCCATAACAAACTAAACGTCTCTGGAGAAAATACAAGAAGCACGACTTCCCCCATGAAGCAGCACTTCCTCCATGGAGTCTTTATCTGATTGCTTTATACAACGATACGTGCCGCCGCCTGCCGCTCGGATGGAGGGAGGTGGAGCGCCGCCCCTGCTGCCTGCCCATCCCAGCCACGAAACCCTAGCGTCACTGCTTCACGGCAAGGAGCCGGTCAGGCTCGGGCCGAGCGATGGAAAGAAAGGGGAAGAAAGGGAGTGAGGGGTACAATAGTCTTTTCGTCTAGGAGTTTTTTTTTTTTTTTCAATTTTTAACTCTTTAAACTAATATTTTAGACGGCGTTAGAAAAGGGGTAGACGGACGGTTCATTTAGAAAAAGGAGGGATAAAATCACAAAGTTTAAAAAGTAGGAGTGTTGGCATTTCTAACGTCACTGCAATAAATCCAAAATCTCTATCCTACGCAATGACGCTAAAAATATTGGTATTAATTAACTTGCCTTTAGCAACTAGCCACTAGCCTCTTTACCCTTATTCCTAACTGTGAAACTAGGTTGTCATCCCTAATTGTAAAGCTAGGAATAAACTTTGGTACTAAATCTTATCATTTTATGTGACTAGGCAGAAATAAATAAAGATGAATATAAACTAAGAACAATTCTGCAAGCGGACAGATAATTATACCATTGTAGCATTTAACCTAGAGTATTACCAGGTTGTTATTTATATTTTACCACTAGGAAGGCATTGCTAAAAAGCTACTTCATAGTATTGATAACATGTATATGTATATGCATTAAATAGACGATGTAACTAATGTCATACACTCTACTCATAACAGTGATAAGTCACAAGATAATAATAATGATGAATATAATGATAATGATAACGAACCATTAATCAGTCATCCCCTAATAATACTAATCCATCATAGCACTCTAGTCATGTCAGCGTTGTCTAATCAAGTAATAGAGAAATAACTCCTATGTATCTAACTATATGTCAAAGCTACGTCAACTAGTGCAAGTACATCTAGTAATCATTATCAAGTAATACTACCATAGTTCCCAAACATATCGGAGCAATGTATAGGAAAAGATGAGTATAGGAACCTCTCTCAACCTGACAATTCCACTCTACCAATCCACCGTACGGGGAAAGGCCTACAAAGGACTCAATGGGTCTGTCACACCCACGATCTACCTCACTACCCGGCACAACTGGGGATATCCGCAGATATGCAAAGCATGTAGACACCATGTCTACATATTGCCTACCACTCACCATATGATCAACTAGATGAGTTTTATTTTTTTCAATTGCATGAATATAATAGCATACCAACTAAACTAGATGTATTGAAGTAGACAATAAACATAATAATTAAACTGAGATGAAGAACAATATTGCTAGTAAACACGCCTTGACTTCCTCTAATCTAGATCTAACTATGCTAAACTATGAACTAGAAGGCTATGAGGAACTAGAACTTGAAGCTCTAGATGACTTGATCTTCAATTGGCTCAACCTTGAATGACTTGAATGAGGTATTGAATGAATTAGGGTTTCCAGGGGGAGGTCTGGCTCCGCTTATATAGCCCGGTGGAATGCACGGCAGCCGTTTGATCAAATCGACTTCACGTAGGACTGAGATTGATCCTCAAAGGCGGTGGAGGAACATTCCAGAAGATGACAGGTGGGGCCCACAGGGGGGTGCTGCCCGGCATAGTTGGTGGGGCCGGCCGGCCCCACCTGGAGGTGGCTCCTCCTCTCCTTCGCTCCGGTGTCTTTTGGATCCTTCTAGAGTAGTTTGGCATATTCCTGAGTTGCGGATAATTCTATGGTGTAGATTTGTAGTTATGTCCTTTTTTCGGTGTTTTATGGATTAGTCCCTGAAAATTAATAAATCACCAAAACTCGTGAAAATTGTTAGATAAAACCCTAGCCTTCTAGATTTTGATGTATGTTTCATGCCTTTTGATATATAAAATATTGACGCTTATCCACCGCCAACAAGGAGTAAAACACCAAATCCCCTAAACTTTTGGGGTGTTCCATCTAGTAGGTCTTCCAACTAAAAAAGTGATTATTTGGGTTCCTAAACTATTGTCGTCGCACTAACAGTCCAAAATCCACCACGGCAGCGCCAGCATCTGATGCGGCCATGCCACAGTAGGGACGAAAGACGATACAAATCTTATCACCCTAAACAACGGTTGTATATGATACTCAACAAGTGTGTGCATAAAATTCTACCTGTGGTGGGTGTAGGCCCCAGTATAAAATTTCTCGCGGCATCGTTTCACCCGTTAGCTAGTGGTCCATCTGTTCTAGCAGTAATATAGGTCTCGACTGCAAGTACCCAAGGGTACATACTACATGTGCAAAATATTAGGCCCTGTTTGGTTGGCTACCAATTTCTGCCCAACCAAAAGCATGGCAAGCCAAAATTATAGCTTGCCAAAATCAAGATTGCCAAAGTTAGGGGAAACTTACATTTGGTTGACTACCAAAATCAAGTCTTGCCAATTTTATCTTCTATGTCATTTAAGAACTTTCTAGAGACTTGCCAAAATTTTGGTCATAAATATTGGTATGCCAATTCTTTGGCAATGAACCAATTGATGACCATAAATTTTGGTAAGCCATAGTTTTGGTTAGGCAAAAATTGGTAGCCAACCAAGCAGGCTCATTAAGCGCAGTCTTAGTATGAAATATCATCTATTTAGATGGTTGTTTTCACGGTCTGGCAGGACTTATAAGTCATCCGATAAGTTGAAACGGTTGATTTTTTTTGTGAAAGAGAAAAACACTGATTGAATGGATGATAAACTGAATCAAATAGGATCGGACGATAAACACAAAACAAAACTCATCATGGGGCATCTCTAATTAAACATAACATGACTACTATTTTTGTTGAACTGTCATTCAAAACTACAAAATCTGCGCGTTCGCTCCATGCCCATGGACCAGTTTTCTCCTTAAACAAAAGTTGGCCATTTGATTGGATTTTGTTGCGTGCAAAAAATCCGGGATCACTGTAGCCGGATCACCACCGAAGTGCCGGTTTGCCACTACGTACCAGGAAAGCCACACACCCTCGGCGGCAGCCGGCAGGCAGTGGGCGTCGACGGCGACAAGAGAGATCCCGTGGTGCGGCACGCCCGGAGTTTTTGGCGCTTGCCCATTGGCCAACTCCAGTAGTGCCCGCACCTACGCGCGTGTCCCGTCGATCTCGGTGGTTTCATCTCTGGTTTGCCGTACGCCCCGGTCGCGGGATCGTGCAGGGGAGATAGCGAGGCCGATCGATCTCGCGCGCGCTCGAGATCGCAGGCATGCGCACTGGAATGTGTGCGATGATGATATGGAGTCGCTCGGCGTCGGCGAGGTGGGCGGCGTGGGAGTGCGGACGTACGCGTGCTTTGGGCTACGCTATTGGCAGGCAGGCATGCAAGGGACTGGTGGCGAGTCGGCCATGCTTGCTCCATTCCACTTCCACGTCTCTCTCCACTCGTTCCGTGGTCCACGCGCCATATTTCTCTCGATCGCATCGCATCGATCAGTTGAGTGCTCCACATCTCGTCACCTGACTATAGCGTTCTCGTACCTTCAAACGGACGGATCATGTTTCGGTTTTAGTAGTATTTACGAACTCGACGATGTTGAATTCTTCAGAATGTTTTTTTTTTCTCTCGGTTAACTATAGGCGTCTTCTTGTTTTGTTGCTCATGGTATGGTATTGGACACTATTATTTTGGTCGGGTTACGTCTGAAAACAATAACAACGAGACTGCTCTTTCTTTGTTTCTGCAGTTTGCAAGGAGATCCATCGTTTGAAACTAGCACTGGTAGGTAGCTAGTAAAATAATATTGTCTGCGATTTTGACGTGTGTAACAACCAAAACAAGTCTGGTGATGATGATGACCACTGGCGACTTGGCGAGAGTGAACCGTTGGCGCGCGCATATGCCTTGTTTTCAGTTGACCTGTCGACTCGAATCACAAACAAATAAGTACTAAGTTATACTTCTATTGTACTATAATTAGTTAATTACCTCAACTCGCGACGACAACGAACCTTTCTAAATCCAAGTCAATAAGCAAGAGGGAGAGAAGAAAATTGAAGTGGTCATGCTACCTAGCTACACTGTACTAGTGTGTACGTATAGTCGTACATTCCTTCGCGGAAGAAGAAATCCAACAGGACGGTACAAGGCGCGTACGGCGTCCACGGACCGATGGAGCATGGGGGTTCCCTGCTGCTCCGACCTCCGATCTGCCTTCCCGTGCTCGACACCGGGGACGTGGCCCCTGACGCACCTGCGCCGGCGCGCTCGGACAGCACACCTGCGCCCCCGGCCGGCCGGCCAGCCGCGTCAGCACTCAGCAGCCGTCGTGTAAAAACTCCCCTCCCGGCCGGCGTCCCCTGTTTGTTTGTCAATCTGAAACGGCGGCACGTTCCCCAGCGCGCGCTGGCCGCCGGCCGGCTACTGCATGCCGTGCCAGGACACAGCGGATCGGAGAATAGATAAAACTGCATGCTTGCATGCCGACCTGGCTGCGTGCCAAAACGAGAAACTTGCTGGCCCTCTCCCGGCCGGGGCCGGCTAGCTGCAGCAGCCAGCAGGCCATGCGGCCATGCCATGACGTTTGCTTGTTGGATCGAGCTGCTAGCTAGCTGATCGACCAGTCTGCTGTCTGCACAATGTGTGTGTAAGTAGCCGCTACCTAGCAGCTAGGTAGGGTAGGAAGAATCGGGCACATGCGATGGACGGCCGGATCGATCTCAGAGCAATTTGCCTAGGGCTAGAGCTCGCTCGAGAGTCATGCAAGTGTTAGGATAAGCATGTGCGTCTGTAGCTAATCCCAACCACACCGTTGCTCGCAATGAAGAGGCCGGGAGATGATGATGAGAATGAGATGCCGCCCGCCAATAATCATGCCCATGATTAATCGCCCCGAGCGAGGTCGTGTAGCGCTCAGATTTCTAGGGGTGCCCCCTGCCCCACCGCCACCCCCCCCCCCAAAAAAAAAAAAAAAAAAAACCTGACTCATCATCTCATCGCCGGCCAGGCCGGCTGGCCGTCTCATCTTGATTCTTGAACAACACACGGTTTTGCCTACGTGCTTGGAGTACCGCTGATGGTCCTGTGGGTATGCGTTAGTAGCTTCTACTTCTACCTCAGTCACCAGCTGTTCATTGCGTGCAAGTGCAACCTAATCAAATGACTATTACTCTGATCAAAGTAATAAAGTCAAACAGTGCTACACAAGGTTAAAAACTCAAAACTATATACTATACGAGGGAGTATATAAAAATTATTCACCGATCTCTACTATACTAGTGTCAAATTGTCAATGATATACTAGGTGATGGCATGATGACACAGGATCCCCTGAAAGACAAGGTTGTTGGAGAAAACTATGCGCATCGGGATCTGTTTATATGTATGCTAGGCTCTAGACCAGTGCACGCAATGCAACTCATAGGAGTAGTAGCTGCATAGCATAGCCCTAGCAAACGCATGGATGCGCGCGGGCACGGAACGGAAGCTGGGGACGGGGAGGGGTTCAGGGGTGGTGGGGCGCACCGGCCCGGGGCACATGGCCCTGGGTCTCCATCTCCACGCGCCGGCGCCGGCGACACCGTACCACCCACATGCCGGCGCTTCGTTCGCTTCCATTCTTCCACTATACTACTACGGCCGAACCAACGTACCGTGCGTTTTTGTACGCGCCAATGACCGACCGTCGCTGCCAATAATCTACTCCTCGTGTGAGCGCCCATGGCCCATCCACCGCCGTGTGTCGTCTTTGGTCGCTTTACTGTACGTGATCATGGCCGCTATTATTATGCTAGCCGGAGCCGGCCGGTGTGTGTGTGTGTGTGTGTGTTAAAGGCTTTCCATCCAGGAGACATCACCATTTCCGCCACGACTTCTTTGTGACCCAGCTATATATATGCTAGCTGCTGCCGTTACTGCATATATAATGATAGTATAGTACTATATATACATTTGATTAGTTGATTAAACCATGCATTTTACGTACACCTGTTCCATCCATGGTGTCCGTGTCATTTTTGCCGTATGCAACACAGGGATTTGGTCTTTTAGGACGAAAGTTAATTATATACTCCATCCCTTCTTAATTATATAGTTATTATAGCATTTTTAGCCGACACACTTAAATATACATTGTCTACATGCATATCTAGTAAAAGCTATGTATCTCGAAAAGATAGAACGATAATTTAGAATGGAGAAAGTGTCCTTTTTTTACGAGGTCTGTGTTTGAACTGCCCATGTAGTTTCGAACTAGTGAAGACCTCACGTAAATTGCGACTACAACTTGAAAACACTAATATGTATCCTCACATTGAATCATCCCCTTCCTTTGTGAGGGTACAATAGTTTTTGGCTTGGTCGATCAAGAATATGATGCTTATACTTTTTCACAATACGGATAGTTCATTATTCTTTTACATAGGATGTTATCTCCTTTTGATGTTTTTCACTTTGTTTTTATCATTTTTTGAATCTCACATTGAATTATGTTTTTATTTTAATATTGTCACACCATTTTGATTCCAATCTTAAATGCAAATGTATTAAGCACGTAGTGATTGGCTTCATTTCTTAATTTTCTATCAGCTTCGATCATGTTTTATCAATAATTGCATAAATGGGTAGTAGTGGAAGAATATTTGTGGTATTTAGGGAGATTTGTTTTGTTTCTTCTGTTGGTCATAGATTTTTTATTTATTTATTTTTTGCTCAAAGAATGTGGAAATCTGTATCAAAGGCCTTCTTCATCTAATTAATCATTTAATCATGAACTGAGTATCATTTAGTTGGTTCGGGTGTTTTTTGTGGTGAAGTTCTCTCCGCCTAGTTTCGAGTTCTTTGACTTGTTGTCAGTGCTCATATGTATGAATGCACTGTTATTTAAAAATTGAATCATTTTAATTTGTTGTTTTTTCTAGCCGGGTTCTATTAAGATTTTCCTGGCGCTAGGTCCAAGTGCTTCATCGTTGTGAGTAGTACGACTTTACCTCTTTCAGTAACCATGCATCCTGAGCTGTGTCAGTACAGTGCATTTCCTCCGGCTCCGCTGTCTAGCTGCAGGCTGTGATTTATTTTTAAAAGCTTTTTCGTTAGCGGGGCCTCTGGTGGGCTGGAGAATGATTGGGAGCCAAGAAATGCTGCTAATCCGCGGTGCTGCTGCTCCCATCATGCTAATGCGGGATTAATTAAAGTAAACCCATTCCGGAATATGGTCGCGTGGAGCTGGGGGAATCCGTTCCGTGCCCCACATGCACGCCGGCGTGGGGCCGACACCTGAGTTGACCTGCCCCCACCCCTCCCGGCACGTGGGCCCCACCGACCCTGGAGGCCTGGGAATCCAACCACTCCTGCTGCTGATCGTGAAAGGCGTTGCTCGTTTCACCCCTCCAGCTGTCACCGTCAGTCCGTTTCCGTTTGCAGATCAGATTGCTTGCTTTTTTTTGGCTTTGGCTGTACATACTGGCAGATCAGATTGCAACCAAACTATGCAATTAGTTATTTTTTTATTTATATTTTGCTTTTTGGCAAATCTTACTACTAGTATGGTAAATATTTTTACCAGCAAGATTTATAACCAAACTAAGTTATTTTTTTTTTATATTTAATGAATGAATTGGAGAAAATGGTGGCCTTACTTAGTATCTTTTTGTAAATTTTTATGAATGAATTGGAGAAAATGGTGGCCTTACTTTTGTTGTGCTCATGTAACCAGCAGTGTTTTACGGTGACACCGATGGCTACGATATGTGCGGAGAAAATAAAGAGCAATGGAGATAAGATAAGGACGAGACAATGAGCCATCAGTTTCTTCACCATTTGACCATAGCAATGATGGTGTTTGGTGTTTAAAGGAGTGGGAGTTTCATATGAATTTTTTCAGGGACGGTGTCAAATCGTATTTAATAAGAGAGAGAAGAAATGGCATGGGGATGTTGATGGTATGAGTCATGGGAAATGAAACTATGAAATATCATTCAAAGTGGATGGCAGAAAACCATGTTGATGGTAAATTGGATGGCAGAAAACCGGATAAATTAGGCAAGTTTAGTGAGTGGAAAGATACAATTCGGCGACTAGTCTTAGCTGTATAGGCTTTCAAACTTTGATAAGCTGAGGCCAAAACGTTTTTCCCTAATTTAAAAATCCGGTGACTAATTAAACACTACATGGTTCTGTTTAATTAGTTTTCCAGAATTGGGAGGAATTGGACAATAAGCTAGTAATAAACTGCGAAGCACTTCTAGATGTTGTTTTCAGTTCATGCAATCCAAACAGGCTAAGAGTATTTCTATTAATTAGGGCTGAAACATTTTTTTTAGAATTAGTAGGAGTAGCTTAATGCTTGTCCATTTGAAAGTATAAGTCAGTTTTGGCTTTATACGTACTAAGTTCTTTTTTTACCTTTAACTAGATTTATGAAAAAGCACAAAACAGTAGAACATCAAACAAGATTTGTTCATTGATACTCGTACACTTGAAATATATTTTGATAATGTATTTTATTTGATACTGTAGATGTTAGAATGGAACAAGATCCACAAACAACTTACAATTTTAAAGGAATTAGCCCATGCACGCACAACAAAACTCAGAAAATTCGACCAAAATCCCTTCATAATTCACCCAACTATTCTGGGAGCTGATTCTAACGGAGAAAAAAGGGATGATGTAGATCCTGCTGTTCTGTGGGCCCTGACAGGTGGACAGATCGGCATCACCGAGGGGGCCACATGCCTGGGTGGCCCACCAACTCAAGCCCGTGGGGCCAACGGTGAAAAACCCATTTCAGCAGGGATGGACGGTGACGTCAGGCAGCATCACGCAAGGGGAGGAGGCACCGGGCACCGGCAAAATCGGCGCCGTCCAGCTCACCCTGCGACACGTGTCGGCACCCAGCATGCAGGGTGGGCGGGTGGCCCGGGGGCTCCTTTCATCACTAGCCAGCCGTGCATGCCCCCTCTGTTTGCGCCCCTGTTTTCAGGGGAACCCCTCGTCATCTTTTGCTCATAGTATAAACCATGTATTAGCATATAATTTTTCAAGAGTGCTTTAGTTTATGTGTGGGCTTAAAAGTAATAAGCTTAAAATTAGGCTAAGGTCCTTGTAAGTTTGTGACAAAGACATCTTTTATATGGCCATTAATTATGTGTGATGTTCAATGCAAACTCATCTCTAGCAGCACAAAAGAACGTGTGAGGAAAGCTGGGAAACAGATCGCTGTGAGAATGGGAGCTATTTTGTCGTATGGATGGTCTTTTATACAGTTATAAAAGTATATGAAACCCCTAATTGCAGAAAGCCAGAAACATCATCATAAATCATAGATTTTCCTTTGATTGTCTACGCCTATCGCGATTCCTATACTTACTATATTTCACATTATCTCATCATATCGTGAAATCGAGGAAAGTTTACTTATAAAATTTATTGTAATATTTTACCTATTTCATCCTCCATCTTGGAAAAATGATGGTTTGGAGAATGAATTTCACAAAAAAGGTTCGATTCATGGAGGACTACAATTCTTTCTCAGGTCCAAAATTAGGGTTCAATATATTGCCTTTTGGGCAAGGACTATAAACAAAGAGAAGCTATTAGGAGATAAATTAAATAAATGCAACATAATTTTTTTTAGCTTCAGCATCCAATTAAAGTTCTACACACGAACTTTTTAAAAAAAATAATGCACATAACACATGCAGTGTTAACAAGTTGGCCTCTGCCCATGAGTAGAGAATCCAAACGGAGGAAACATGGAAACAAAAATTATTGGCTCCAACCTCCAACTAGGCTCACTCATGCTCTAACTAACTGCTATCGTAAGTTGCAACCCCACTTCCATCTCCCCTCTCCTCCTGCCATCACCCTAGAAAATAGGGAGTATTTACCTCCACTTTCTCTCCCTTTCTTTCTCTCTCTCTCTCTCCCATGCTCCTCCTCCCTCTATATATACACATCTCCACCCTGTTCCTGGGTCCTCTCTTCCACCCACTGCAACCCCAAATCTCTCCTTCCTCACAAAGGCGCAGCAGAGGAGCTGAGACCCAAGAAGAAGAAGAAGAAGCGAGCAAGCAGAAGCTTAGCTAGCGTGGAGGTGCCCAAGGCGAGGGAGACAACGACGGCCGCGGCCGCGACAGGCTAGCCAACCAGCTGCTAGCTCCTGCGGAGCCGAAGCGGCGAAGCCGATGGCTGGCGCCGACGTCGACGCGGGACGGAGCTCCGGCTCGGCCTGCCGGGAGGAGGCGCCGAGGCGGCCATGGCTGCCAAGAGGGGCTTCGAGGACACCATCGACCTCAAGCTCAAGCTGCCCACCGCCGGCATGGAGGAAGCTGCCGCCGCCGCCAAGCCGGAGCCGGCGGCCGAGAAGGCCAAGAGGCCCGCCGAAGGCGTCGGCCGCTGATGCCGAGAAGCCACCTGCGCCCAAGTACGTACGTATACATCTGCGCGCATGTTGATTTATCTGCATGGGCTTAAATTGACTGCTACTGCTAGTAGTATCAGTTACTGACTTACCGTGGCTATTTAATTACCGCGAATCCGCGATGCTAACCTTTTTAAACTGATGATTAGGAACGTTATTAACCATGAAATTACTGTGAATGCCTATATGATGATACAAGGGACTCTGTTTTTCCCCCTTTTTTTTTGTATTATGGACTAGAAAAAAAAAAAAAATAGCGTAATGGCATTTGGTAGAAAGCGTGTGCATGACTTTATGTGCATGTGCTGGTTGTTGTTCTTTTTTCTCCTTGCTTCCTTTTATTTATTCAGGGTTTTGTATTTATAGTACGTCGAGTAATCTTAGCATATCAACGAGACGCACTTTGAGCCGGGCAAAATATCCATAGAACAGATCCTCTGGCAGAAAATGCATACGGAGAAACTATTGTGTATGTTCCTTGTCGCTCGTAAAGCGCCGCGCGAATTATTATCACCTTTTTAAAATCAAAACACATACCAGTATGTTCATTTGATGCCTGCCTTTGTCGGTCGATGTCTGAAAAGAATGATGTACTCCGTACTTACTTAACCTTTTGGCAGATTCCATTAGGAAAAAGGTGGCCTTTAGTAGCTTTTTTCCCCCTTTTATACTGAACAGAATGAACGGTTATGATTAATGGAATATCTTGGATATCAGGAGAACCACATTTGTACCCAAGTGATTTCTTAATAATAATGATGATCATGATACATGCGGCTTTTACCAAATCACATTGTCAGTATATACATTATTATATACATTATTAGCAGAACGCAGAGCTGGTAGCTAACAAGAATATAAACATGCATGATCTGGCTGTCTCAAACTCTCGATGGGTCTTCCAGTTACAATAGTAAAGAATACCAATTTCAAGTTCTGAACTATAGAAAAACTCAAAAAATCAAGTAATCGTAACTAAAACTCCGTGTTGCATATCAGAGCACAAGCTGTGGGTTGGCCACCAGTCCGATCATATCGCAGGAACGTCATGACCGTCCAGTCTGTTAAGAGCAAGAAGGAAGAAGAACCTGAGAAGCAGCAGTCCGCTGCCAACGCCGGCGGCAACAGCTCCGCCTTCGTGAAGGTCAGCATGGACGGTGCGCCCTACCTGCGTAAAGTGGACCTCAAGATGTACAACAGCTACAAGGACCTCTCCATTGCTCTGAAGAAGATGTTCAGCACCTTCACCACATCTGGTAAACCACCCGTTGGCATAGAAATCTGCAGCATACAGTTTGTGAACTGATACTAATCGCCTTTACAAATTCAGCAAATGCAAAGTTGGCCTGAACTCATAGAAGCTGCATCCATGATCCATCTTACCAGGGAATAACATGAATGAGGGGAAATTAGTTGATCCGGTCAGCGGCGCTGATGTGGTCACTACTTACGAAGACAAGGATGGCGACTGGATGCTTGTTGGCGATGTCCCATGGGAGTATGTTCACCATCATCAGCTTTCATATTTACTGACCCATAATTAGGGGGTGATCAACCAAATGTTCAGACTTCAGTTTCTTATATGTTGCCATGTTGTTTGTTGTCCCTGCAGGATGTTTGTCGAGTCATGCAAGCGTCTGAGGATCATGAAGAGTTCTGAAGCCATAGGTCTTGGTCAGTGTCTCCAGCTAAAATTACATTCCATTATAAGATTTACACATCAACTCTAACCACATATGTTTTCTGCATTAAAAAAAATTACAGCACCAAGAACAAAGGACAAGTGCAAGAACAAGAGCTGAAGAAGATGCAGCGTTAAAGATGCTGCCCATTGTGTCAAAAGAATGGTGCCCTTCCAGTGTGCTGCGGTTTTTCTAGAAATATAATATAATGTGTTTTAATTACTAGTTGGAGGGAGAGCTGTCTTGTTCAATTTGTTCATGGACCAGAAGCAATAATCTATCTGTGTGTAGCTGGATTGGTGTTATGTGATGTTCCCTACCGTGTGTCCCAGAATCTACTTGGTGATTTTATTCCAGTGTTGTTAATCAAGCTTGTGTGATTGTTAAGTAAAGGGCATCAATGAGACTATTATTATTATGGTACCTTGTAAGTTAACCTGTTTGTTAATTGTCAATACAATATTTGGCAACCTGTATGTGGTCAAGTGGGGGGAACAGGCCATGTGCCGGGTGATGGGGAATCCATTAGTATAACCCTGGTCTATCTGTATGTTCGAGTTATTGGCTGGGTCTTGAGGCATGATGGCATGATCACAGCATGAAGCTTCCTTGCTCATGCTAGAGCTGGTGGTCATACCAAAGCCAAGTACATTGTATAAACAAACTAAACCATACTTTATTCTTCACACATTTATGAGTACGAAAACGTAACAAGTATATAAGATGGCAACCGTGTTTTGGTCTCCACAGTATCTAAAATATGATAATGTCTTGAAAACGGTATCAAATAATGGGTGTCCTTTTGGGATCACACAACAACTGAACGCAGCCTTCCAATGATTAAGTGGAAGTTATGTGGTGAGAACCAAAGGAAGCCTATATTATCTCTTTGTGTTACCAATTAATAGTCTACAAAACAGCAACCATAACCCCCATAAAACAGAAAAAATGGTGCCATTCGATATCACACAGCTAGAACTGGAAGGAATGCACAAAAATCATTCCGGAGAAAATCCAGCATTCCCAGCAGAAAATACCACATGCTATACAAAACTAGTAAAATGTAATTGGCTTACATCAAACTGGAGCTTGAGCAATGTACAACTCAGGGAGATCTCACTCCTCCAGGCAGTAGAGTTCCCCAGTATTTGCAAGTGAGCAGAAAATTGCATATAAATAATCCACATGAACACGTTAATCCTGCACAACCAATTACTGCAAGTGTTCAATAAAAACTTGCAAGTAAACTTCATCTGTGAATATGAAGTCTAGTCCCTCTCAAAGCCATATCTTCAGGATCTCAAATGGACCAAAGTGGAATAGCACAGACATGATCAGGCTCCATGACTTTCTAGCCCTGAACAGCCAACTCCTGCAAGTGTTCAATAAACACTTGCAAACTAACATCGTCGGTGAAAATGATTTCAGATCCCTCTGAAAGCTGTGTTTTCTGTGTCACAGATGGATTCAACCGAGCAAGCAGGAACCTGGCCTGGCTACCATGCTGGTCACACTTTATGAGTTTTGGCACAGGGAAACGGTCTACCAGTAGTGCCTCTGCATCTACTTCTGGTGCTTCAAGGAGCTTCCGCAAATTTTCGTGGTTTGGGTCCTTATGATAGCCA
The DNA here is from genome assembly GCA_015844335.1 of Chrysopogon serrulatus. Lineage (NCBI taxonomy): Eukaryota > Viridiplantae > Streptophyta > Magnoliopsida > Poales > Poaceae > Chrysopogon > Chrysopogon serrulatus. The sequence goes on from JADLZL010007956.1 coordinate 73,325, forward strand.
AGCTTCCTCCATTGAGCAATTTTTGAGCCATAATGAATCACGATATAGAAGTATGAATCAAATAGTAAAATGACATCAGGAGAGATGGAGCTGACATCTAATAGCACAGGAATAGGTGGTCCATCGAATGAGTACTGGAATAGAGTAGGCTGGATCATGATTAGAGACCCCACAACTCCCTCCCTATTCAGCATCAACCTGAAGAAAGCAGTTTCATCGGGAGAGCTGTTGAAAACATCAATGAACTGTGATCTCCGCAAGTAGTACATGAACTGTGGATACAAGGAGAAGTTTGTTGACAGCCGAAATGTAGATGGATCTTCAGGAACATAGTTTCCAAACTTAGCAGTAAAGCGGATAAGCATCTTGTCAAGCCACCGTATAACATCTCTAACATGGTATGTCTCTGCCCTGTAAACAGCAAGCCTGGCCATAACAGCTGCAGCAGCTTCCTGATCAAACCCTGCAGCAATTTCAGGAGATCGAGGAGCAGCCCACCTTCTTGCAACGGTTGTTACCCTTAGGCGATAACTACCATCACCATGTCGGTACCTTGTCATGAACTGAATAAAGAAAACAGTCGGGGGCTCAGCTTTATGACTGCAATCAACTCGGAAAAAGAAAGCAATGCTGGTCTTGCTGCTCAGTGAACTAGTTTTCCAGTAATTTGTGCCACCTTCACCAATTTCCTTATCACTAACTGAGCTATTTTTTCCTGCGGAGGGAAATGCAGGGACCAAGCGCACCACAAATCTTCACCTCCTTTGATGTCACTATTTCAATAGTTGCATTAAAGTTCATATTAAGGTAATTGGTGCCTTCACGCTTGAACATATGCCTAAAACAGCTTTTGAACTGCTCAGATTCAAATGACTCTGTATGCACCATTAAACCACCAGACACTTCAATTGGATTCCTCAGCTCTGCAGCCCCAACCTGGTCTAGAGAGCAGGCAAATAGATCAAGAACTAATGCATGGTCTGTCAACCTCTTTGCAACTTTCTTATAGAAATCACGTGCTTTGTCAGTCAGCGGTGCGTTGCTATTGAATATGTCACGATGAGAACGAATTGCTTTCCCAAGATCAGTTTCCACCACACACCCTGGACCAACTGTTGCAGGACCAGATGTAAAGACCATAATCCGACCACCGGTACTGGGTGAGCAGCAACCCTCTAGAAGAGCAATAGCAGTGGAAATCGCTGCGCCAGTTGCTCTTAAAGGGCGATGCCCACGTGGACATGCAGACATGGAGCTCAGGTCCTCTATTGCAGATGTGATGTTAAATTCACATTCAGAAACAGGCAGCAAAAATCGTTGCGCTTCAGTGGACCTTAGCATACCCAACTTCTTGTACGGTGAACGGTGAACACCTAGAAATTCTTGTATCTGAAATATAAAAGAAGGCTTATGTGATATACAGTAAGCATAATAATTTCAATGCAAGCAATTGCAAAAGTATTTCACCAGACTTGAAGAAATTAAAAACATGAGTGAACCAGAGTTTTATATGGCAAGTTTGAACAACAGGAACATAGCAACAGGGACTCTAAACCAAACACAAAGTTTTAGACAAAGGAAAAAAGTCTCCGGCTATGCAGTTTTCAAGTTTCTTTCTACTGTTCTCTAGCACTTATATGGACATGAGCATTTGCGAGAGTGCTATCCTACAGTGATATTCAAGCTATACATCTGACAACAAATACCACCTTAGAATAACAAGAACCTACAGCTCCTACAAAAAAAAAAAGGAGTGCATTTGTTGGGATAAAGTGTCCAGGTCATGAAGAATTTTACAAACCAAGCTATTTCAAGGTTGCTATGCACAATTTACATTTCCCTATTTCAGTAGATTTAACAGCACTCAACTTAAGCAATACTATCAGAAGACAACAGTTATGTAACATAAGATCAAAAATGGCATTGCCCCTGCATTTATTGATTGGAAACATAAGTGCTTGCTGTATTTGACCACTTCCCACTGGTGGTGGAGTGGAAAATTATTTGACACTTTGTCAGACAGGAGAATGTGAGAGGGATTAGATGAGTCATGCTAATAGTGGCAAAAGGTTATGCAGACAAAGTAGCATTACAACAAGCTACTTATATTCAACTTCCAAACCATCATTACAAGTTCGAGAGATCAAATATTAGAGTTTTTAAATGTGAGGAGTCATAGCTTTGGCGAGATCAGATTATGCATACTCGCAACTAGAATGCTGATCACTCACGTCAGTTGGTCCAGAACGACATTACAAATTCAGTGTCCTAAGGATCACATTACAAATTCACAAACCTTGTCAGACTGGAGCTCACGCTCACCATTGAGCACAACCACCCGAGCGCAGCCCTCAAATCCAAGATCGTGCACCCACACGGACGCAGCGAAAGTGACGAGAGCCACCCTGATCCCCTCGGGCAGCCCCTGCACGACTCTGCGCACCTCGTCCTTGAGCACGGCGAGCTCCTCGGGCGCGGTGGCTGCATCGATGACGAACACGAGCGCAGGTGGCCCCGGCCCCCCGGCCTCGGCGGGGTCCGGGGGCAGGGCGTACTCGACGCTGGAGTGGGTGGGGAAGAGCTCGGCGGGGAGCGCGTCGGGGGCCAGGAGGCGCGGGAACGGGTTGGCGGCGGCGCCGCAGAAGGGGCAGGACCAGCGCGCGGAGCCGTGGTGCACGCGCGAGAACGGGTTGAGCGCGGCGCCGCACCCCGGGGAGGCGCAGCGGAGCGGCGCGTAGGGGAGCAGCGGGAGGAGGTCGGGCGCCGTGGGGTGCTGCAGCGGCGAGCAGAGGACGGCGGTGGGCACGACGAGGGACGCGGCGGCGGGGGTCGTCGGCGGCCATGAGTGCCACGGCCACCGGAGGCCCTCCACGGCCTCCAGCTCCGCGAAGTCCATCGGAATCGGAGCCCGATCGGGATGGTGGACGCCGCGGTGGAGTAGCGACTAGGGTTTGCCTTCGTCTTCCAGTGTGCAGCCTTTTTTTGGCCTTCGGTTCCTTTCTTCCTCGGGGGAGAATGCTTGGATGCTTCGCTTCCTTTCTGCTAGACTGCTACTATGCTACTACGACCTTCGTCAAATGGTGGCCGTTGGATTGTCTTCGAACAGCTGATCTGAGACGGAGACGGAGGTTTGCCCTGTCAGGTTGGGCTGGTACTGGACCGTAGGCAGGTGGATGAAATACGGGCCAGGCCCAATTGAGAGGAATATGATCGGGCCAATCAGGCTGAATAATACTTGGCTGTAGTAGTTTGGCTCAAAAAAAAAAAAAAAAAAAAAAACTTGGCTGTAGTAGTGTATTATGCCGCGTATACATGTATCTTATACTTCCTCGTAGAAAAAAATAGTACCAGAAGGATTATTTAAAAGCGCTAAACTCCCGTAAAAAAGGAGGCGCTACCCCTCTTCTCGCCAGGCCTGGTAGCGCAAGCCTGTAACCCCAGCTTTGGGGGGTAGGAGTTAGCAGGTGTGGGCCAGTCCGATTCATCGATGATGAGCTCTCTCAATGCGGCCCAACATAAGTCCATGTCAGATTTGGTCTTGGGCCACTGTCTAGATGGGGGGCCCACATCTAGATGGTTGAGGATTGGATTGGCTAGGTCGCCCTAGCTGGTCCAAGGCTCTCTCGTAAGTCGTCGATAGCCCCCTGCCAACTCCTTTTTATATTTTCTACTGTAGCATTTTAAGTTCATACATTTTAAGTTCATACCTAAACTATGATCATGTTTCGTGTGTTACTTATTACGACATGAAAAACAATGTTACGATAATTCAAAGTCTAGACGTCCATTAAAAAATCGATACAACAACTTTAACCCACTATTTACCGCAACTTGGCCGTGGTCGACAGCGAGGACGCACCGAGCATGTAGATTATTAGATTATTATTAGGTGCAGTGTGAGAAGTAACGAGGAATGTGAGAAGAGAAAGGAGATATGGATGACAAATAAGTCCACGGGTTAGTGTTAAAGTTAGGGTAATACGAACCCACGTTGCACTATTAGACAAGTTTAATGACCCAAACATAGATTTTATAATTTAGTGTCGATGAATGCTTCGACAAGTGGAGTCTCCATCGTAGCTCGCTTTGCTCGGAGCTCCAAAACATGCAACCTATAATCGGCGCTATGTGATTCGTCTGGGATTTGATCAAGCGTTGGGTCTGCTAAACTACCATGATAATTTCAAGAACTAATGTTGTATTTACCTCTAGGTATAGATGTAGTAATTTATTATATCGACTGTCTCTGTAAAAAACGTAAGTGCATGCGTGTAGAAAAGGATTTCTATACCAGTGGTGCACGTAGGTATAACTTCGTCAAGACTTTGCCGAGCGCGTATAATCTCGCCATCTTAGGGTTGTTAGTTTCCACACGGCAAAAGTTGTATCTTATCACATCAAATTTTTAGACACATGTATGGAACATAGACTGAAAAAATAACTAAATGCACATATTGCGACTATTTTGTGAGACGAATCTTTTAAGGATAATTAGTTTATAATTTGATAATATAGTGCTGCAGTAAATATATGCTAATGATAAATTATCATGATAATGTACGTAGTCTCTTTTTCTCGGCATATATAGCAGTGTACGTACTCACTTTGTAATCTGTACACACACGCTATTTTTTTTTTTTTCAAGGGTCCGGAATCAGCTATGTGAGCCTCCGGTAATATACCCGGCTAAAGTCAGAATTCAGACGATGATGACCGGCAAGTCGGCAACAACAACGCAAGCCAAAAAAAAAGACTGAATTTCTCGTAGAGTCAGCCAGTATTTAAAAGGAAAAAGAACAAAAATCTTCCTAGACACCATTAATTTTTTCTTTCACCAGGTCCACTGATCCTGTCGTCATCATTGAAAAAGAAGCAAAAGAGATTGCGTCACAGTTTCACAGTGGCACCATCTTCTTTGTCTTCCTCAATGCATTGCAGGTTGCAGCCATCCTGCCTTGCGGGTCATACCGGCCGGGGTCCGTGTTGCTGTTGTTGCTGTTGCAGCCTCCCTCTCGCCTCGTAGTATAGTCGTACTCGATCGTGTGCAGTGCCGTCAGTTAGGATGGTTAGCGCGCTTCGCCGCCGATGATGTGTGCTTGCCTTCACTCTGTTGTGCACATACTCCCTCCGTCCCTAAATACTCGTCGCTTCGTTTCGCGAGATACAAATATCGGTAATTTTAATAAATAAATATCATCGATTAGTATCATAATTAGTATCATCGGAAAGATTTTTGGATCTAGTTTTAAAAAAAAAATTATTTAAAGATATAAATATTGTCAACGTATTTTCTATAAATCAAGTCAAACTTGTGGCACGCATCTCACGGCGGCATCTAAATAGGGACGGAGGGAGTACACAGAAACCTGATGGACCTAAGCAGTATAAATATGTGAAATATCTGTATGATATATGGACTAGAAGAGTTTATGGCGGTAGGATAACTGAATAACTATGAAACATATAAATTAAAATACAAATCAGATGGTTACCACGGGAAGGCACATAATATTAAGCAAGTCAAAGGCATCCAAAATCTTCACTATTGATAGAAAGTAGTTCTTAAATTTAGTCTATCTATGATTCTAAAATATAAAAACCATGTGTACCGATCGATCTGTAGGAATAATAAAAAAAGTATGGTAAAATAGAAACATGGAATATGGCTATTGTATCATGGCTTATGAAGTGGTAAGGTGATAAAAGAGAAAAAAATATTTGAAATTGTGTTGAGAAACTAAAGTTTTGGAAGAAAACATTTTTAGAAGTTTACATCGTCGGTGCTAAAACTGAAACTAAATTGAGCTTTACTCTAAAAATTTGGTCAATCGTGAAATCAGAAAATCAGAGTAATAACTGAATTTAATTATAACTGGATTTAATTATTTGAAGGAGAAAAACCAAAATCCGTGATGTTAGCATTGTGACTGGTATGAGTAAAACGAAAAGGTGAAGAAATACCATGGCTGCATTTTTTAATTGTAAACTACTACTATAGGATAGTGGGAGATAAATTACCGTTACTTTTCGTGCTATCCATCTTGCATTGCCACCTGGGTCGGCACTTTGATTTGTCAGTGGTAACACGATGGCCATCAGCATGCAGCTTTAGAGGCATGGCACAGCGTGATATATGTACACATACGCTGTTAGGCCAGCAATACTCCCGCGGTTATAGATTTAACTATTTTCTCTATTCTAATTATAAAACATTTAATTTTTTTTGTTATTAATGATCATTTATTTTATTTAAAAATTGTATAAAATATCTTTTTTTTATCATCGCTTGCTTTGTCAACAAAAGATCTCAAAGATGTTTTAAATTTAACTATATTTATGTAAATTTTTCAGAAAAAAAGAGTTAAGAAAATTAAACATTTTATAATTTAAGACATATAGAGTAATATCATGTTCGTTTGATGGCTGAAACGAGATAAAACAGCTTAAAGGACTGAATTTTTATGCGAGAAAAAACAAGTACTAACTGATTGCTCATAAGTTCAAGTAAACAGATATTGGGGCAGGCGCATGCTGACCTCAGCCTGCACAGGTCAACGTGCTGCTCCATCACTACTACAGAACAGGCCTTTGGTCACTTGGGCGAAATGAGCAATAGCTCCCGAAAAAAATGGCGCCCGGGACTAAAGAACCTTTAGTCGGTTGGTAACACCAGTAGGGACTAAAAGTCCCCCCCGCTAGGTTAATCCGACACCATAGTCGTTGGGGCTGGGGACTTCTAGTCCCGGTTGGTGTTACCAACAGGGACTAAAGGTCCATCTTTAGTAGTCGGTTGGTAACACCAGCCGGGACTAAAGGTTTTGTCCTGCAGTGTCACCAGCCGGGACTAAAGATTGGACTTTAGTCCCGGCCGGTGTTAGGGACCGGGATTAAATCCTCCCCCCCTATATTTGAATCCTTCTTCTTCCCCCCGGCCGAGCTGCCCGAGCTCGGTTTCTTCTCTGTTCTTCATGTGTTCTTCATGTGTTCTTGATTGATTTGTGCTCACATCTTCGGCTATTGATTCATTTCATCACTTCTACGCCATCATTTACTTGTTTAGAGGTTACCAACTTCATCTTCTCAAGTTTTAGCTGCGGTTTATCTCATTTTGTGGTGTTGTACATGTTTTTTTTTTTTTTTTTTGATTTCTACACTATTTTAAACACCAATCACTTCATCGTTTAAATATTTCAATGTAGATAACTACAATTAAGACCCTAAATATTAGTATACACTATTTATTACTATTATGTCTACCATATTATTTGGTTTAGTTATAAAAATACTAAATTTATGGTTTCTTATTATAATTAGTTTTTTAAAAAATAACATTTGGTAATACTTTAGTTTATAATTTTGTTTATAAATAATACATTTGAAAGATTATTTAATTATAACTAAGTATGAATATAAAATTTATTTAGGAAAAACAAGAATAGAGAATTTTTAGGTTATGTGTTAGTTGGTTACTTAGAATTCTTTTATTTTTGCAATTTGTGATTAGTTTTATTAGTTAATTTAAACAAGTATGCATGTCACATTTCTTGATTAGTTAGAAAAATAAATAACTTTGGTGTTATTTAGTTTTGCTAAATAGAAATAGAGAATTTAAGGGAAAGGCGTGAATCACTCTCAGCGTAGCTAGGAAGCTCTTCCGCCTAAAATATGTTTGGTTCTCAAAGTTTGCAGCCCCAATGGATTAAAACAACCTCGGCCCTTAAAATAAAAGTTGCTATGACAATCAAGCTGCCAAACTTTGTTAACTTTAATTTATAGAAAAAATAGAAATAGAGAATTTTAGGTTATAATACTTTAATTTACAATTTGTGACCGGGTTAATTAGTTAATTATAACTAGTATGCCTACCAAATTTCTTGATTATTTAGAGAAATAGATAACTTTGGTGTTTTTTAATTTTGCTTAATGAGAAAAATTAGAAATAGAGAATTTTAGGTTATTTGTCACTTTTATTTTGTAATAAAAATTAGAAACTTATCATACTTTATGTTGCAATGCAGACAATGACACGTGGTTGGATGTACAATGCCGATCGCCGCTCCAAAGAATTCATTGATGGTGTGCATTCTTTCTTAAGAGTGGCCGAGGAAAACAAGCGGGATGGATTCATACGTTGCCCATGTGCCTTGTGTCAGAATTTGAAGGAATATTCTAGCTCTAGAAATATTCACTCACATTTGTTAAAGTCGGGTTTCATGCCAAACTATATTTGTTGGACCAAACATGGAGAAACCGGGATATTGATGGACGAATTTGAAGAAGAACAAGAACAACCCGAGCTGGCGACCTTATTGCTCAATTCGGTGGCTTCGATGATACAAAGAATGGGAGAAGTGAAGAAGAGGGAGGTGCTCCTGGTGAAGGTGATGCTCTTGTTGATGCCATTCGTGATGCAATGTAAAGAATGTGAAAGTAAAAAAGATAAGGCAAAGTTTGACCGCATGCTAGAAGATCATAAGAAATTACTATACCCATCCGCCCAAGATGGGCAAAAAAATTGGGTACAACACTTTGGAGTTGTTGAAATGGAAGGCACAGAATGGTGTATCCGGAGATAAGGCATTTGGGCGATTCATCGAAGATCCAAAAAAGATGCTTCCGAGCCCTAATGAGTTGCCCACCACTACGCACGAAGCAAAACAGGTCATCGTCCTTTGGGATTAGAAATCCGGAAGATACATGTATGTCCTAACGACGCATCCTATACCGTGGGAAGGACTACGAGAATTTAGAGGAATGCCCCCGTATGTAAAGCATCGCGGTATAAGATCGAGGCGAGATGACCCCCGGGCGATGTTGAGGGGGAAGAACGTACTAGAAAGAAAATCCCCGCAAAGGTTATGTGGTATGCTCCTATAATACCTCGTGCGAAACGTCTTTTCGTAAAACAAGGACCATGCAAAGTTGTTGCGGTGGCACAAAGAAGACCGTAAGGTAGACAACATGTTGAGACACCTGCCGATGGGTCTCGGTGGAGAGCAATAGATAGGGAGTTTCGAGTTTGCAAAAGATGCAAGAAACTTGAGGTTCGCTCTAAGTACGGATGGTATGAATCCTTTTGGTGACCGAGCACTAGTCATAGCACTTGGCCCTGTTACTCTATCTATCTACAACTTTCCTCCATGGTTATGCATGAAGTTTAAAGTTCATTATGATGTCGGTGCTCATCTAGGGGCCGAAGCAACCAGGGCAATGACATTGATGTGTATCTAAGGCCATTGATTGAAGAACTTCTACTTTTATGGAGCGAAAACAGGTGTTCGTATGTGGGATGAGTACAAACGGGGAACACTTCGACTGCGCGAGCATTGTTGTTTGTGACAATCAATGATTGGCCCGCTCTAAGTAATCTTTCAGGGCAGTCAAACAAGGGATATAATGCATGCACACAATTGTTTTGATGACCTTGATAGTATATATTTGAAAAAATGTAGAAAGGTCGTGTACCTTGGGTATCGTCGATTTCTTTCTGTGAATCACCCAGTTAGAAAGAAAGGCAAGCATTTTAAAGGTAAGGCAGACCACCGACTCAAGCCTCGCAATGTAACTGGAGAAGATGTATTTGAGATGGTTAAGGATGTAAAAGTAATTTTTGGTAAGGGGACGGGGGCAGCCAACCCGGTTCCAAAAGATGCAAATGGTCATGCACCTATGTGGAAGAAGAAGTCAATATTTTGGGAGCTACCGTATTGGCAAGTCCTAGAGGTCCGTAATGCGATCGACGTCATGCACTTGACAAAGAATCTTTGTGTCAACCTTCTAGGATTCATGGGTGTGTATGGGAAGCATAAGGATTCACTTGAAGCACGACAAGACTTGCAGCGCATGGAAGAGCGAGACAACCCGCATCCGAGAGAAGACAGATGATGATGGTCGCCAATATTTAAGACACGCTAGCTACACTCTTAGCAATGAAGAGAAAGAAATCATGTTTGAATGCTTAAGCGGCATAAAGGTTCCATCCGGATTCTCCTCTAATATAAAAGGTATAATAAATGTGCCCGAGAAGAAATTTATGCACTTAAAGTCGCATGACCGCCATGTGCTTATGACGCAATTGCTTCGGTTGCATTAAGAGGAATTCTACCTCCACATGTACGTCTAGCCACCGTTAAGCTATGTTCATTCCTCAATGCAATTTTCGAGAAGGCAATCAATCCCTTTGGAACTTGCCGCTCTCTGAGAATGATGTGGTTCAATGTCTTGTCGACTTTGAGTTAGTATTCCCTCCATCCTTCTTTGATATCATGACACACCTCCTAGTTCATCTGGTCAAGGAGATCAATATTCTTGGTCCTGTGTTCTGCATAATATGTTTCCTTTCGAGAGGTTTATGGGAGTCTGAAGAAATATGTCCACCAGCGTGCTCGGCGGAAGGAAGCATTGTAGAGGGCTATGGAACAGAGGAGGTCATTGAGTTCGTGTTGAATTCATTCCCGAACTTGACCCAATTGGTGTTCCCGATTCACGACACGAGGGGAGGCTGAGCGGAAAGGGAACGATTGGAAAGAAAACCTACATCGGTGCGGGGGAGACGATTGTTTCAATAAAGCACACTACACAATTCTCCAAAACTCATCCGTGGTGGAGCCGTATGTCAAGAAACACAAGGACTTTCTACGATCCCGGTTCCCGAGAGAAGAATGAAGCTTGGCTCATGCGTCAGCACATGGACACTTTCAGTGATTGGTTACGAAAAGAATGTCAGGGCAATGACCAGATTGATGAGCAACTATATTTGTTGGCTAGGCAACCATCATGACACCTCCTCACGTACAAAGGATACGAGATAAATGGAAATATATTTTACACCCTAGGCCAAGATAAAAAAAGCACGAACCAAAACAGTGGGGTTCGTGTAGACGCCACCGACCCGAATGGAAACAGACAAACATATTATGGCCGCATAGAGGAGATTTGGGAACTAGACTACGCACCTAATTTTAAGGTCCCTTTGTTCCGGTGCCAATGGGTCAAGAATACCGGAGGCGGGGTAACAATTGACAAAGACTATGGAATGACAACTGTGGACCTCAACAATGTTGGATACAAAGGTGAACCATTCGTCCTTGCTGCTGATGTGAATCGGGTATTCTATGTGAAAGACATGTCTACAAAAACAGAAGAGAGGAAAAAATGACAACAAATCAACGAATGAGCCAAAAACGCCATATAGTTCTCTCGGGAAAAAGAAACATTGTGGGAATTGATGACAAGTCGGATATTTCGAGAAGATTATGAAAGGGATGACCGAATCACGCCTTTCAATGTGACCAAAGATCCGAGCATCATGACAAATGCCGAGGACACTCCATGGTTACGTCAAGATCATGACCAAGGAACATACGTTAAAAAAAGAAGATCACTCGTGCCCGCCTAATAAATAGAGTGTATTAGAGTATGTGTATGTGAGAATTGTAACATAAAATATAATGGTGACTATGGCATTGCTATTCCGAGAAATGAAACAGTTGTCTTTTAACAAATTAATACCTATTCTTTTATTTATTATACAATTAACAAAATTAATCTACTTATTATAAGGGATGGAAAGATTTTTTTTTTACCAATTTTTTATAAAAGCAATTAGACATAAAGAAATTTAACGGGCACTTTTTAAAAAAAATAATACCCACGTTTATATTAGTTTTTGTGGAATGGAAATATTTCATATTTAAGTTTGCTATATATTATAAGGGATGGAAAGATTTCATATTTAAGTTTGCTATTATAAGGGATGGAAAGATTTTATGTTCCCAAATTTATTATGAAAGCAATTAGACAAAAAAGAAATGAAAATATTATTTTTTAGCAAATTAATTACTAATATTTTACTTACTATGCAAAAATAAATAAGAATAAGAAAAAATATTTCAAAAATATTTTGATGTAATGGTGAATATCACGTGTAGCCCGATTTTAGAGATTAATGATGATAAATGAACAAAATTTACGTTTAAATAATGGACAAATAAATTTCTGTCAAAAACACCTACTTTAAGGTATTTAAATTAACCAATATATTTTTGCATTAATAAAATACTAATTATTTTTTATATTAAAGTTTGGTATTGTAAAGGGAGGAAAGATTTAATATTCTAAAATTTATTATGAAAGCAATTAGACAAAAAGAAGTACAACTGTTATTTTTTAACAAATTACTACCTAATCTTTGATTTACTATGCAATTAATAGTATTAATCTAATTATTGTTAGCATAAGTAAATAAGAAACTGTAATGTAAAGTATGGTGGTCCAAGAAACCTTTAGTCCCGGACCCCAATAGAACCGGGACTAAAGGACCTTTAGTCCCGGTTCGTAATACGCAGGGACTAAAGGCTGGACCTTTAGTCCCTGTGCGTTTTTACCAACAGGGACTAAAGGGTCTTTAGTCCCGGTTGCTAATGGGCACCGGGACTAAAAGGTGCCGAGGAGCTATTTAAGCCAACGAGGTTGTCTTCCTCCTCCGGATCGCCGTTGCCCTAGTCCGCCGCCCGCATTGCCCGTCGTGCGCCCCCGTCCCGAAACACGGGGGCGCCGCCGCCCGTTGCCTTCTTCTTCTCGGTGCGGTCCAACGCGCGCCTTCCTGCCCGGAGGCGCCGCCGCCGCCTCAGTCGTCCCGAGCCAAGCACCTCCGCGTCTTCTCTTCTCCGGCCGTCCTCGGCCCCCTCCCCTGCGATGCCACCGCCTCCTCGCCGTCGTGTGCTCGCGCCGCCCGCCTCCTCGCCGTCGTTCTTCTCGGCCTGCCGTCCTCGCCCCTCGCCGCGTGCGCCGCCACCTCCTCTTCTTCACTCCGGCCCGGAGGCCCGCCGCCTTGCCTCTTCATCCTCTCCCGGCCGGGGAGGGTCACCGTCGCTAGCCTCCTCCGGCGACCCGAGCCAGCACAAAGAAAGCGCCCCATTTCTTTGCCCTTCTTCACTCGGCCCGGCGGGGGCGCCACCTCCTCTTCTTCACTCCCGGCCGAAAGGGGAGCGCCCGACTCGCCATCCTTCACGCTCTAGACGGTGAGCGCTGCGTATGTGTGTACATGTTGCGTCGGCCATCGAGTCGATCGTGGATGTGTATTTGTGGACGGCCATCGAGCCGCGGACAATGTTGTGTTGTCTGTTTGTTGTGGCCGGCCATCGAGCCGAGAGCATCTCCATGCGGGACTTGGCGCGAGAAAGTGAGCACGCACGCGATTTAATGGTCTTAAATTTATTCGAAACCCTAACGATCGCGACGCGGACAATCGACGACTTAGCGATTTAACGAACGAGAATTAGTTGCTCCGACGAACAAACGACTTAGCGACTTAGCGACGAACGAACGAACGACTTAGCGACTTAGCGGCGAACGAACTAACGAACGACTTAGCGACTTAGCGACGACCGGACGAACAAGACACGACGACTGTAACACCCCGTTTTAATAAACAAAAACGGGTTTACCATACGTGTGCCCGTGAAGTCCACACATACGTAACGTAAGTAGAGAGTATCAAAAAAGCGAGTGTTATATATATAGCGGAAACACACTTATATTTAACACTTACATCAGAGTAATGCGGAACGGTAGCTAATCCTTTCTTGTAGCTCCATCTTCACAGGGACGGTTGACTGAGGGTACATATGCCTAGCAACTCACTAACTCCACCATCTGGTACCCATCCGGGATTTTTCAAAGTAATAAAGAGTAAAGGCAAGCGCGTAAGTACATATCGTACTCGCCAAATATAACATGGGGTTCATGAGGCTCAAAAGGTCGATTAATCGGTTTTTATGCGATTAGCTTTTTAATAGATTAACACTTTGGCAATAATAGCAACAAGGTAGTAGCACTTCCCATAACCATATGATCAAGTGAACAAGAATAAAGAATAATACATAACAATTCACAATACGATTAAACAACATAATTAAACAACATCCATCAATGATCGCCTATTCCGTAAGAATCCCTAAGGCCGCCCAGATCCGTGGGCACGGCTAGTATACCGGTTTATTAAACTCGCTTGAGAGAGGTGTACACTTTCACCGTGAGTCGTGATTTACCCTTTTGCCCGAGGTGATCAGCCTCTTGACCCACTTCCAAGGAAGGTCGGCGGGGTTCACTATGAAGCCTTTCAAAGGTTCGTCTAACAAGTTAGGGCCGCTAGGTTTCCTCGACAAGCTGACATAGAATCCCCCCTTCCAAATGGTTCACACCGCAAAGAAGAACACATGAGGACAAAAGCCACGCTATGCCCATCGTGTAAAGCCCCTCTTGCGCCTTTCGGTAACCTCTAACAAGCTAGAAAAGGTCCTCATACTTGACTAAAGCCGAGCCATATAGCCCTCACAACTGCATGCAGTAAATCCCGGTGACCACTTACAGATAAGTCCTTATGGAGAGAAACTAGAGCAACAAAATACCAAGCTCTAGATCTCTATGACAATAATAAAATCATCTTTTAATATTAATGCATATTCCATTATTCATGTTACGAGATCATGGTTATATATATCCAAAGACTAGCAAGTACTACCCACATGCACATATTCCAAGTCATCAAGGTAGATAGTAATCAACTCTAAGTCATCCTTAATAGGGAATCAAAGATACATGCATATGAAATATAGTGGTTATTGTGAATAGGTAATCAAGGAGGTCCCAAGCTATACTTGTCTTAATACTTGCTTAAACCTCCTCATACTTTGCTTTGGTCATCAACTTCGATCTCCAAAGCTCATAAAATGGTTCTCGTTCTACTCGTAGCAATCACCATGCATAGCCAAACATACAAGCAAACAAAATAGGAACGACTAAGAACAATACACCAATCGAAGCAAAAAGACTTTGAAAACAACGTACTAAAAAAGCTAGTCCCTACGGCCATGAGAACGCATAAAGAAACATCGATAACGGAACTATCGTTAAAAAGAAATAACTAATGGGAGGTTTATATGTATTATAGAAGAAACAACTAAAAGCTTGATTCATTTTAAGTATGCAAAACTTTTGTGAAAACTACTCATTCGGATAGTCCAATTGTATTTTAGTTTTAAAAGTTGAGTTAAACTAATCATATTTTAATTATAAACATGCATGCATTATTTAATCCATTTAAACCTTTGAACTTTAACAGTATAAAAGGGAAAACATGTGAGCATCTAATTTGAATTTTGTATATGGAACATACTTAACTAGTCAAATTATAATTAGGAACATATAGTTAACATTAATCGAAATAGATATTTACTTATGAAAGACCGATAAAATTAGTTGCATGCATATTAATTAAATTAGTTTTTAAATCATAAAATTTAGAAACATGTGGCATAATTAATATTGTTACTACGCTGTAAATTACGTCAATATGAACCTAATACAATTTGAAGTATCTGGATGATGAAACAGTGGAAGGTTAAAGGCTTACACGACTAGATCACAGGTTAAGAACAGTGCTGATGAGTAGAAAAGCACGTCCAGTACTTGATGAATATTTAGCTAGGAAAACTACTGAACTGAACTTGTGTGGGGCTAGTGGTACAGGTGGACTAAAAAAATTGATTCAATAAGTACTATGGTCACGATCTGCACCAAGATGGGATTGTAGACTCAAATAGAATATATGGAAGATAGCTAGATTAACTTACATGTATACGGTGGGGAGATGTGCTCTCTACTCATATGCAGATTTGCACGTAAGCATCTCCATGGGTGTGTGCTTGCTAGGTGATGGCCTCCTGCCACTGCAAGCAGCAGGATCAGACATGGCAGGGGCCGGTCGTGAATGCACGGCTTAGGATCGTTGGGAGAGCTGTGTTTGACTTTGGTTACGATCGGCCAGATACAAACGTGAGGACATAAAAGAAGGAAACAAAGTCAATAGAGAGCACATTGCACACAGATGCTCACCAAACGACGGGATCAAGAGACGGTGACTCATCCGGAAGCCAGATGAACCGCAGCGGTGACTTGCATGGATCTCCATCACCAACTCCGATGATCGCGAACGGTGAACTCCGTGGGAACCACCATGACGATGAATCCGCAGACGAACGAGAAAGTAGCAACAGATATTTTCTGCCGGGGTTGGCCAACGGCATCGCGGCAAGGAGAGAGGAAAAATATTTTATTTATCACATTAGGATTCCCAAACTAGGGGCTCCCCTTACGATAATATTGGTGTTCTTTGACCAAGGGTTGGCACGTATAAATAGAGAGAAAAACTCTTCACCCCATCATCAACTAGCAATATGGTACTAATTGATGCGGCATCTTCTATCTTACTAATGGGCCTATAATAATACTAAAGCCCATTAGTAAACAAAGATACGTAGCTTTGGAATTTATTAGGATTATTGCACATGGGTTTTGAGGGCTGGTAGAAATATTTAATTATTTTTCGGAACTAAATATTTTCAGAATTAAAATAATTCTAGAAAAGTCCGTAATTACTATTTAAGCCCTAAAAATAATCCGAAAGCTTTAAAAATTTAGGAAAAATTCTCGAGACATTTTGGAACACGATGAACCAAAATAAAATATTTGGAGCTCATGAAAAGTATGTTAGAGCATTCAAAAATTAGATTATGCTAAAAAAAAAGAGAACGAAGTTCAAGAAAAAAATTTGGAACAGTTCACGAAGAGTTTTGTACGATATGTTGATCGAGAAGCTCGTCAATGAACTGTACTCCATGAGATTGGATTAGAGTTCGGTGCCTATTTGTGAGCTTAATTGTAGATGCGGCTTGCTCTAGGACTAGAATAGGTAAGCGACGCTTCGATTAGGGTTCGGCAAAGGTGGAGTGGGATGCGGGTCGGGAAGGAGTGAGTCAATGCATGGCAGCCGAAAAAAAGAGAGGTCGAAAAGAGTTTACTTTTTTTTTTTCCTAAAGCATCAATCTAATTTTCAAACTTTATATTGAATTCTTTTTGAATTTTGGGCAAAACCACTCATCACAAAAAATCATATGCTCAAAGCATGAATGCACAAACATGTCGCTATACCCATGTCAAGTTTTAATTTAATGAAAATTATCATGTTCCTATATATTCTCATAAGCACAAAAAATACAAAATCATATCATTTTCTCCCTACTTTCAAAGAGGCAAATTTTAGGGTGTTACACGACCGAACTCCGACGAACGGACGAACAAGACACGACGACCGAACATAGCGACTTAGCGACAACCTAGCGGATTTAACCGGACGAACAAGATACGACGACCTAGCGACTTATAATATAATTAATTATTAGTATAACTTATTGTATAATTAATCTTATTCATGGTAACTTATAATATAATTATGTTTATTAACTAGATATCGGATTATAAGTGTAATTTATAATATAATTAACTTTATTAATGGTAACTTATAATGTATTTATGTCTAGTAACTTGACACCACATTATTAATATAGTCATTTGACATCGGATTACAAGTGTATTTATGTTTAGTAACTTATTATATAATTATGTTTAGTGACTTATTGTATAATTATGTTTAGTAACTTGACATCGGATTACAAGTGTAATTATGTCAAGTAACTTTATTAATTGTACTTTTATTTAACTTTATGTGAATTAACTTTCTCATTTCATGTGACTTTATTATGTACCTTTATGTGAAGTAACTTTATTAATGATACTTTTATTTAACTTTATTAACTTTGTCATGTCATATGACTTTATTATGTACCTTTATGTAAAGTAACTTTATTAATGGTACTTTTATTTAACTTTATTAAATATTTCATGTTATATGACTTTATTATGTACCTTTATGTAAAGTAACTTTATTAATGGTACTTTTATTTAACTTTATTAAATATTTCATGTTATATGACTTTATTATGTACCTTTATGTAAAGTAACTTTATTAATGGTACTTTTATTTAACTTTATTAACTGTTTCATGTTATATGAGTTTATTATGTAACTTTATGTCAAGTAACTTTATTAATGGTACTTTTATTTAACTTTATTTCTTGTGGCGCTACATGACCAATTGAATTCTAACAACTTTTGCAGAAATGACCGATCCGAATGATAACATGGATGATGCGATGATGGACCTAATCAACAGCGGCGCCAACCAAAATCCCCAAGTCGAAGGTGATGAAAATGAACAAATAGATGATGGGAGTCAGTACTTCGCTGATTATGAAGAACTTGTGGGAGACAATCCTGATGAGGTCTATCTACAATCTAGTCTCTATGTATATACATGAAATTAAAAAGAATGACTTTTGTATTAATACATTTATACTTGTTTGTGTAGCCCTCTGGATCAGCGACAACTACCGGGAGTGGTAGAAAAGTGCGAGGCCCGAAGAAGCCGTTGGAGGGTCGGTACATTCTATCGGAATTCGACGAGGGTACAGGCCAAGTACTTGGGGAACATGCAAGGAAATTTGTTGCTCACTGTGGATACTTAGTGAGGGACAGGCTCCCGATCAGTGCTCGAGAATGGAGGCAACCGAAAGACAACCCTGATATTAGTTATGTCTCAGATCGTGACAAGGAATTGCTATGGCAAGATATCCTTCAGCATTTCACGCTGGATACACAGGATGAATCTTTGAAGGAGAAGGTTCAAACATGGGCTATGCAGAAGATGGCCAAACAATTTCAGGCTTGGAAGAAGAAACTCCAGAAGACTTTTGTTGCAAATAACCGGACGCCGGATTTTACCAACAAGGCCTATGTCAAGTTGAGGCCTTTTTGGGATGAGTTCGTACAATTTAAGAACTCAGATGTGGGTCAAGCACGGATGATCCGTAATCAGGAAAATGCTAGACACAAGCAATACCACCATCACTTGGGTTCAGGTGGCTACAGGACTGCTATTCCCAAGTGGCAGAAGCTGGAACAGGAGATTGTTGATAAGGGGATAGAACCAGAATCACTCAACTGACCTGAGCGCGCCAAGTATTGGTTCTTCGGCCATGGGGGAACCCTGGACCTAGAGACCGGAAAGGTGGTGTACGGCGAGAAGTCGCAGAGAGTGGGCTTAGGACCGGCATATGCCCGAGGATTAGCCGAAAGTGGCGCTGGCAGCCAAATAGAGAGAAGGATGAGTTGACATACGCCCTGAGACCGCTGAACACGGTGGGCGAACAAGAGGCTATGGGGGAGATATCGTGGGAGCATGGCTTCCCTCAAGATAGACCCACTTATAGAAGCCGCCAAAAGAAAGAAGGAAGAGGAGGCGTGAGCGATTGCGTAGGTTGGAGGCAATGGTGATGGAGTCACAAGCAAATGCTCGTGAAGCGATACAACGAGAGAAAGCACTTGAAGAGAGAATGAACGAGGAAATCAAAAAGGCAAGTGCAGGAAGCTGTAAGTTCTATGCAAAGGCAAACCGCATCGAGCCTAATCAACATTAGCCCCCCTGGTCGCTTGAAAAGCGCTTGTGCTTCCACGGAGGTGCCAACTATTCAAGACGACGTGGGGCTGCGCTTTTCGGTGGATGACGTCACTGAAGCAAGGACAACATGTGAGCTGCACATTCCACAGGGGGCTACCACTGTCATGGTTGCCGTCGGTGTTGTAACTCCTATCGACCCAACGAAGACACCAAGAATCCATGGAGCCATAGTTCCAGCTGGATATGCTAATGTCTCCGTGGATAGAGTTATGAAAGGCTATGAAAATGTGCAGCTCGAGATAGAAGGAGGCGATGGGGAGAAGACTCTAGGGCAAGCAGAGAAGGCATTCATTTGTTGGCGCAAGCGCTACATCATTATTCCTGGGGCTTCACCTAGTAGTGTACCACCACCTCCTCGTCATGAACCTAACCCTAGGTGGTGATTAAACTTTACGATACATTTATTCACTAACTTTATTTTGCATTTCCTTAGTTAGTTAGCGGTTTACTCATATACCTCTTTGGTTCCACAGTGGTCACCAACATGTCATAGCACCGTGGGTGATGACGAGGCAAAGGTAAGACACGGCCAGATCGCCCCAGCCGCAACGCCGCCTCCTCGGGCCGCAACGCCACCACCTCGGGCTCCAACACCGCAACCTCGGGCTCCAACACCGCCACCACGTGCTCCAACGCCGCCACCTCGGCCGCAACGCCGCCTCCCGGGCCCAACACCGACACCGGCTGCCCTCGCCTCCACGTCGGGCTCCAACCCCGCCACCGGCCGCGCCATCGCTTCCACACGTGGCTCCAAATAAAAACCGGTGGACCCACCATTGAAGAAGAGGCCGGCCACACGACAAATGTGTGGCCGGCCCCAAGCCCCAAAAAAAAGAAAGCCTCTCGAGAAGAAACAACCCGTCATTCCTAAGAAGCTATCCTATGAGAAGACGGGTGCGTAAATAGAAGCTTCGTAAAGTCGGTAGACAGTTTCTTCAAGAGACTTAAGAATGAAAGAGAATCCAAGCGGAACCCCCGAGAAGCCCTACCTCTTGCTAAAGCCGAAGATCTACGGCAAAAAAGGTTGAGGCTCAACAAAAAAAGAGGCGTGCGGCTTTCGAGAAAGAATCGTCATCTTTATCCGACTATGAGCGCACTATAACCAAATCCCTAGAAGAAGAGAAGAAAAGGAAAAAGAGCACGCAAGGGTGTAGCACGGCTCGGGGGGAACAATCAAAGCAATCGGTGCCCCGCTAGTCGTTGGGAATCAATATGGTTCAAACATCGACGTGCTAGACCAGCCGATTACCTCCAGGTTTGAACTATGAGGATCTTGATACTTTTTTTTTTGAGGACACCGGTCTTACCTTATCCCAAATGATAGTGGGGCAAAGCAATTGAAAGTGCAAAAGAAATTGATCATTATCGGAAGACATGAATATGGCAAGAGTGCGGTGCAACCCCTCGCGGCCTTCAAGATACTTGGCACGCAGATGTACTTGCTAAACAAGTGGTACCTCGATGCGTGTGGCGTAAGAGCGAGATGACTATATTTGCGTCCGAATTAGAAACCATCATTACTTCCGTGGTGATGATATTATTTATGTTCAATTTAATGAGCTACACCGGCTATGCCACATGGACGCCTACGGACAAAGCTCTAATCACCGCTTGCGTCGTAAGTGATTCTTTCTTTTTTAATAATGTCACTCAGTAACTTATCATGTATATGTATAACTAATTACGAAAACCGGCTATACATATGCGGACACATGATGAGGGACCTCGAGCTAGAAATGACAAGGAGGTTGGATTTGTAGATCCTTATTGTGTATTCAAAGACCCCAAGACTCCGTATGCCATATGGAGAGCTCAAACGGAGAGAAATCTACGGAGGTACTTGATCAATCAAAAGGATAAAAGATATATACTCTTTCCCTATAACTTTAAGTAAGTATCATTATCGTGTACGCGTACATTCTATTAACCCAATTAATGAGATCAGTGTGAAGATAAATAATTATTTTGCCTACACACAAATGCAGCTTTCATTGGATACTAATTGTGATTGACATATGGCAATCTCATTTGATAATCTATGACTCGTTGAGAAAACCACCGAACCTTTACCAAGAAATGATAGATATTATCCAAGGGTAACCGATATCTAAATATTACTTTCAGCTCTTTAACTCAGTAATAGATATTTAATAATGATCGTTTTATTGCTACGGTTTGGGCTTGGTTCGTGCGTAAAACACCGTCAGATTTAAAAGCGCCACTTTCGAAGCCTATCCTACATCGATTGGATTCTACGGCACCCACAGGGGCAAAAATTTATGCGGATACTATGTCTGCGAATTTCTAAATGTCTATGGAAAAAGATCAAATCTTGAGCACGCAAAAGTATGTAACATGTATATATAATAAGTTCATTTCAATTATTTGTTGCTATTTAATAAATCTTATACATATCTATAACTTTTTTCTTTAATGATTACTATAGGACACGTGGTTGAGGGAGAAGGTGTTGACCGAAGTCCGTCTAAAAGCAATTAAAGGGGAGACACTCGCGGGATTTCTTAATCGACCAAGTCCTAAATCCCGCCGGCGAGTACTTCTTCAACCTTGACGAGCCACTCAAACCAAACCATGATGATCATTTGTATGATGCTTGAGTGGCGGAGAACAATTAAGTTGTAAATACTTTATCCGTGACGGAGACATGTAAATTTTATATCATAGATCTATAGATATGTATAATATATAAATAGTGTTATGTAATTTATTTATATGTAATGATCTAAATTATAAATTATAGGTGCGGCGTCTACATAAACAAAAATAACAATACGCATTCAAAAATAATAATAATACAT
>JADLZL010007958.1:0-54151 GCA_015844335.1 Chrysopogon serrulatus
TATGCGACGATTCATGCGTGCGAATTGAATTGCGTTGTGAATCTTGCAGCTGATTGCCCGATCGATCGACGTGGACGTGGCTCGTCGTGGCATCGTGTCACTTGACGTGCACCTGCGTGCGAATCTCCACTGGACCAAACACCAATAATGCAATACTCTATGCATTGGGTCGCCGTCGAGGCAAAAGCACACTACTGGTGATGGCAGGCATGACTTCGATGAGGAAAATGCCTCTGATCGGTTGGATAAACACGGCTACTTATCAAACCAAGAATCCAAGACACACACACCTTCATTGCAAGGCCAGGTAGA
This sequence comes from Chrysopogon serrulatus, assembly GCA_015844335.1. Lineage (NCBI taxonomy): Eukaryota > Viridiplantae > Streptophyta > Magnoliopsida > Poales > Poaceae > Chrysopogon > Chrysopogon serrulatus. The sequence continues at coordinate 313 of JADLZL010007958.1, forward strand.
AGTTCCAACAAACAATAAAACTCCACTACCATTTCTTCCAAAGCCGGCTAAGCGCGCGTGCAGCCTCCACTTCACCGGAGATGCCGCCGCCGGAACCGGACGACTCATCGGCGGCCTCCTCTGCTACCTCGTCGGAAAGCTACACCAAGGTCCTTCAGGGCAGGTACGAGCTCGGCCGCGTCCTCGGCCGGGGCGCCTCGTCTAAAGTCTACCGCGCGCGCGACGTCCGCACGGGGAGTCCACGTCGCCGTCAAGGCTGTCCGGAAGCCGCACCACCCGTGCTCGCCCGAGGACGCCGCAGCGGCGCGACGGTCAGTGGAGCAGGAGCTCGCCGCGCTCCGCCGAGTCCAGGGCCACCCACGTCGTGCGCCTCCTCGACGTCCTGGCCTCCCGCACCACCGTGTACCTCGTGCTGGACCTCGCACGCGGCGGCAGTGTCCAATCCGCGCTGGAGGAAAGGGGACGATGCGAGAGCCCGCCGCGCGACGGCTCTTTGGGCAGCTCGTCTCCGCGCTGGCGCACGCGCACGCGCGCGGCGTGTTCCACCGGGACGTGAAGCCGGAGAACCTGCTCCTGGACGAGCGCGGCGGGCTCAAGCTCACCGACTTCGGGCTCTGCGCCTTCGCTGACCGCCAGCTCGGCGCCGACGGGCTCACGGCCACGACCTGTGGGTCCCCTGCCTACGTCGCTCCGGAGATCCTCCTCAAGAAGCGGTACGACCCCGGCAAGGCCGACGTGTGGTCATGCGGCGTGGTGCTGTTCTCGCTCACCGCCGGCTATCTACCGTTCAACGACGGCAACCTCATGGGCATGTACCGCAAGATTTGCTCGGGGAAGTTTCGGTGCCCCAAGTGGTTTTCCCCGGGGCTCCGGTCCCTCACTGGGAGGATGCTGGATCCGGAGCCTGATAGACGCATAAAGGTTGGTGAAATCTTAAGCCACCCTTGGTTACAGCAAGATGGCATGTCCATCCCAGTTGCCTCTTCTTCTCATCCTACACCTGAGGTGGTGAAATGGGAAGAAGAATCAGAGCTGGCAAGGGAGATGAATGCATTTGATATCCTTACATTCGCGTCAGGGTGTGATCTGAGCGGCTTGATCGGGACTCTGCCAGATAGGGCTCGATTTGTTGTATCGATATCGAGTATAAATGCCACGTCAATCTTGGACAAAGTTGAGGAGCTAGGGCGTGATGAAGGATTCAGGACGAGAAGGAAGGAAGAGGCAGGGTTTGGAGGGATTCTGTTTGAAGCAGTGGACGGGATGTTCGTCGCGCAAGCAAGTGTTCATCTGCTCCACGAGGAGATGTTGCTTGTTGAGGTTGAAAGACCTAGCAATGAAGAGGTACCAAAATTCTGGGAGAAACTTCAATCAAGTCTTAAGATTGCCTGTTCGAGTAAGTACGTTCAAGAGCCCCACCCTTTTGCCAATTGCCGTTCCTCCACATAAGAAGATACTGATTGCATCTGTATGGATGAGACGGCTCTTGACTGAATTTGGTTGGAGCAGAAATTACCTAGGGTAGAGGACCCTGTACCCCTAGGGTCTTGTCTATAGCTAAGTCATATCCACGTCAATCTATATGTATTCCCCTGGAGTCTAAAACTTAACTAATTTGTACTTTAGTACACATCAACGGATATGGATCGAACATTAGTACACATAAGTTTTATAGTGGCGGTTGACGGTATTTAGAACCATGGTATTTAGAGCCGCATGTGCGAGGCCAGTGAAAATCAAAACCAGCATAGGCGGTTGGATGAGACTGTCAATACAAATCATTTCCACCGTATTGGTGGTTTTCGCGCATTATTTGACGTAAAATCACGCGCTACGCGGCCGATGGGATTCGAACTCGCAAGTCCGCGACCTCGCCCTCGCGCGTAGCCCCCTCTACCATTCCACCCATCACTCACTTGTGTCTATATTCATGTTTGGTTCCCCACATATTGTGACATAACCGTCCAATTTATACAAGTTCCAGTGCGGCTGCCTCCGCTAGCACGTTGGCACGCACACACTTTCGCTCATATAAACCCGGTAGTCCGCCGAGTGTCACGAAGGACCTCAGTAAATCAACTTCACAACCAAGACCGCATGATTAAGCAAATACACATCACATACCAAAGTTTTGCAACGGAAATAATATTACAATTGAGTTCACAAATAATGATACAAGTATGAGTTCAAATCTGATTTAGATAATACTTGAAATAAGTACAATTTAATCATGAGTTTGAAATACATTGCTAGCTCAAATGATATTCTCTAAGCAAAAGCATAGATAAGCAAAATACAAGAAGGCCGAGCCCACCGTCACTTAATTTCCACCTTCAGCATCACCTGCAACAGGGTGGGATAAAACCCTGAGTACTACAATGTACTCAGCTAGATTTACCCGACAGGAAGTAAAATAAAAAACACCAAGGGTATGCAAGACTTATTTGGTGGAGCTAGTTCGATAGAATCTTTTGCATAAAAGAGCAATTACTATCATGAATCCTTACTTTACAAAGTTTTGGTCAATGTTTTAACAGCATTTTAGTGAAGCTTATCATAGCTAGATTTGCACCTAGTCTATAGCAATCACTTGATTAAAATTAAGCAACCAGTAATAACCATATCCGGTTTAGCATCATCATCATCATCAGACCATAACCATTCTAATCATCATGTTTTATTTATTAGAAAGACGATGGCGTACATGACCCAGTTTCTCACTATCCGAGAGAGACGGTGGTTCGAATCGATTGCAACCAGTTGGGACAAACCCTATACACACACCCTTGCTTCCCCCGTCGTGGTCGCATTGGGTAACCTTTTACTCTATTCGGGTCTTGTCGCGGGTCTGAACTGAGCCGCATATTCAGGGACTGCCGGTAGCTAGGTCGTTCAAGTCACGACTAGTGCCCACGATCCTTGACCAGGTTGCTCACAGCGTGCTTACCCACGGTCTATTTATCCCGTCCCCGACTGGTATGCCATATCAACATTTCAACTCCCCGAAGAGAGGGACTCGGTTTCACAGTCGAAACAACTTACCAGCCATTATGTGCAAGGTACTTTCAAGCGGGGTCATAGGTAAACCAACGGTACGGTCCTTAATTGACACAGACAGGATAAAACAAGCACACAAGACCTTCATGTCCTGCTGCCTCTCATTCACCAAGTCCTGTCCGTCTTGATTTATTATCCACCATCACATGGTTATCTTTCACGATAGCAAATATAGCCAGCCGTGTCAAAGTAGATAGGTAACCAACCTATATCTCGCGGATGACAGGGAATCACCCGACTTCTACCGTACTAAGCATGGCTAAGCATGAGTGCCTACACATACTAGTAAGGTTACAAGGATATATTTATTGTGGACAAGGTAAGTCATGCATCAACGGTTTCATTCAACTCCTATCACCTAATGCATCATTCAAAAGGTATACTCAATTGCATTTTAAAAGAGAGGTAGGAGACTTAAGAATGCTCCGGGGCTTGCCTGGATTCCAACACTAGGTTAGTCTATGTCAGATGATACTCGCTTGGCGAGCATCTTTCATCCTTCAGTCCAACAAAAGCTCATCATCTAGCGTACCATGCATGATGCAATTGTATGAATATAAATGATATAACACATGATCAATGCATTTATAAGGCACACAAGCACAAACATAAGCACAATACAAAATCTGGACAGCAGCACAGAAAGCAATAGTTTTAGCTATAACTGGAGTTACAAGCATCCAAAAGAGGCGATTCTAGACTTTTTGGAAAGATTAGGAAATTGTCTACAACTTTCCTATTATCACCAAAAGCTAAATCAAACAATAACTAAGTCAAACACTGTGAAGAACCAATTCTGTCCAGACTTGGACAGATTCTAACATCAAACGTTAATCAGTTATAACTGAAGCTAGCGACCACCAAAAAGGGTGACCCTTGACAATTTGGAAAGCTCATGAAAAGTACTACAACTTATTAGTTAACCACCAGAGGTGAACCTAATTATAACTAAGTCAAACAAGCACAATATTGCAGCACTGTCTAGTGCACAACAAAAACCTGATTGGAAATTAAATTTGTTTAATCTATAACTCTCAGCACTCTTGTCCTAAAATCATGAAATTTAGGACAAGCCAGGTGAGGAAATTACCTACAACTTTTATATACAACCTATTGACAGAAGACATCATTATCACCATGTAATTCTCACCATCACAGAAGCTGCACATGCAGCCATTTTCAGGATACTAGCAAAGTACTTCACTCAAAGCATTTATAAAACCATACATGTACAATCAAACATACAGAGTATAAACTAGTATAAACATGGTTAATTAACATTAGGCATAGCTATATGAAACACATTAAACACCAAACTAAACATATAGATTACATGGTGATGCTCATGCGTGTACTATCATTTACTAGACACTTCTTAAACAAGAAGCAACATGAATAAACATACACATAAGCTATTCACATAGCTCTAGACATCATGGAACAACCAACAACATAGAGCTCAGCATAACTAAGAGAGACTAATAGAGGCATCACAAGAATCATTTAAATGCTCCTTAACTACTTAAGTATGTCATTACTTATATAACATAAAGCCTATAAATATTATTTTTTAGGTGGTATTTCAAACATCTAGTTAGGGGCTGATATTTTTATGGATGATAGGTGATGGCAAAACATGACTACTGTATAAGTTTCACATGCTCAAGTTTTATAATTTAATTACTATGAAAAAAGACAAATCTTAATTGCAATTAAACATGTGAGAGCAACTGAAATCTAAAACTCCACACATTATATAAACACATGGCCATGTGAGGGTTTCTCAGCCCACCACAACACTATTCAAAGGCAAAGGAAGCATATTTTTTGATTTTTACATTTTTATCTCAATTATAAACTAATTAAAACTATTTACTAGATATTAAGCAAGATATTACCATAACTCAGTCATATGAGCATCCATAATTCATGAAATTTTAATCATAGAACAAGCATCACATGTGGAGCCTACTATAACATAAATCTAAGCACTACATAAGCAGATATGAATTTCTCAAATTCAAACCCTAATTAACACAAACATAAGTCTACAGCCGATAACTTCTACTAACACATGCCATATTATGTATCTACTGCATATATCTACTCACAAGGTTTCTAAAAAGTCCTCATTTGTTATTTTATGATTTTTCTTTGAATTAATATGAATTTCTAAAGATTCAGTCAGATAATGCATATAGAAAAAAGAAAAGGAAAAATGACTTTACACAGAGGCCCCTATGGATTTCACAAATTAATCTACAGAGAGATGCACTATACAACACTATTCATATGAGTCTAGAGTTCGCGGAAAACCCCCTGTTCTTGTCTCAATTGCTGCCCGAGGTCCCTTCTTCCTTCTCAGAACACAGGGCACAGCGAAGATCGGTGGGGATGGCGATTCTAGCTGGTTGGTGGCTCTCCAGCGGTGAGGAAGAGGGGGAGCAGCTGCAGGGAGCCTGCGCGCACCCAAGGAGGCGCTCAGCGCGGCCTGAGGTGGACGGAGGAGGGGCTGGCCACGTGTACGGCTTGGCGGCCACAGGCTCCGGCGACGGCGGCCCCCAGCGACGAACAAGGACGATGTACAGGCACTAGAGTGGCGGCACGACGAGAGAAAGGCAGTGCCGCACTCATCTAGGGACAAGGGAGTAATGCGGAGGAGGTGGAACAGCGGCGGCAGCAAGCTTGGTGGCAGCGTTCATGGCGGCCATGCTCACCAAAGGCGAGCGGTGCAAGGGCAAGGGGAGGAAGTGGGAGAGCTCGTCCTCGGCATCAGGAGGGCAGGGGAAGTGGCCGACACGGCTCAGAGCCTTGGACGCGCGGCGCTCGTGCATGAACGGCGCGTAGGAGGCACGCGTCGCCCTTTGCGGCATTCTGCCGAGCTGGTGGTGGATGACAACGTGGGCTCGTTCAGGGCCATGTTTGGGCTCACTACGATCCGAATAATACAATGGGCCTTTAACAAACTTTGTTGGTCTCTGATCTCTCTCCAACATTGATTAAGGTCCCAAAGTTATTTGAGCTTCAGATTAGCTGCTAATTAGGCCTCAATGCGAAAGTGTCAGAGTTAAAACGAAATTAAACCCTCTTTTAATTTAACTCTAAAATTGACAGTATAACTCGATCCAATTGAAACCAACTTTTGGCATGTCCTTCTCCAAAACAAAAGGTACAACTTTCATTTTTGAATCAACTCAAGTTGTTTAACAAAATCTTGAGATCGCGACATGTCAATGCCATGGACACTGAAATTCCCAGACTTAGAATGTCCTAAAATCAGCCGCTGATTCAAACTTGAAGCTCTTATTTGACCTATTTAGGAGCTGAATTATGACTTGGCCCTTATACGAAGTTTGTTTTGTACAACTTAAACTTCAACTTTTATTACAGGTCCAACATCAGATTATGAACATAAAATAAATTTATGCATTGGTCAAAGCAGCATCATGATAAGGGCTTAAACTAGGGTTATTAGCCGATGGAGGTCTCTTCTTCACATTTGCTCAATATAGACCCTTAATAACTTTTGTTCCTAAGTTCAAATAGAGTCATTTGAGCAAGTTTGTAAGACTTCGTTGGCATCCCCTATTCACACTTACTAACTAAAGCAATTTAAACAAGGATGCAACCTCCTATTCCATGTGATCTTTTGATTCCATCCTCCATGGAACTTCCAATGGTCAACATGGATGGATCTTGATGCGAGGCACATGAGGTATTCATGTTCAAGTTTACCCATATGTATTTTGGAGAGGAAAATCACTAGCAAACAAGATTGGTTTCTGGATTTACCACACTTTTGTTAACTATCATATGCATAGAATTGCTCCAACATATTGGTCACCACTTTCAAGTTATGAACTAAGAGTTCATGATCATTGCTTGTCAAAGCCTACACTAGACCAATCCTACTACTGAACTGGTGGCTAACACCTAGGGTGTTACACATATTATACTAAATCAAATATAAATTAGTTGTTTGAGGCCCTAAATGAATTCAAATAAAAAGTTATCAACTATGAACTTTCATAACTTTTCAAGATCTATAACTTTTTGATAGTTTTTCCATCTAAGATCCTGTAACACATGCAAAGTGGGAGGGTGGATTTGGCCTAGTAGATTGGGGAGAGGGGGAGGAGGAGGGGCGGGGCCGGGAGCATTGCAGGCGTGCTGCCCTAGCGAGGGCAGCGGCGGTGTCTAGGCAGGTGAGCGGCGCAGGGGCAGGGGGGCGCATGGAGGGGAGGAAGGGAAAAAAAGGAGGCACGGGAGAATTGGAATAAAGGACTTATCCAATCTGTTACAATCCCCTATTATTTAGTCTGTTGGTATTAAGTAAATGCACACAAGAAATAAGATTATCTATAAGCGCACAGATACAATACCGTTGTACCACTTCACCAAGATAAACTCGGTTTTAAATATCGAACCCAAAGAAATAGTAGGTGATGATGACTAAGTCTATAAACTTAACCCAATGCACAATCAAGCTAGAAAATAGCGAGAACAAGGAGAACAATGTGGACTATCTAGTTCTGATCTTTGTAAGTGGTTATTTTATATCATATGATCATGAACCATAACTTAATAACATAGGAGTAGAAATCAGAGTTCTCTCCTACCAAGCACCTTTTGCTTGCCAAACCTATTAAAGGGAAGTGGACTACAGAGGATTTAATGAAGCTATAAGTCACCTTCATGAGCTACCACTATCTAGAAAATCTGGGGACATTCACAAGTAAACATAGCCCAAACACCACGTCTATGCTACAAAAACTAGTTCTAGATTGAACTAGCCTCTCTTGATTACTAGCCTAGATCTACTAGATATGAATTTGGGTTTTTGGTGCTTTAGCTCTCCATTGATCTGCCTCTTCTCTAAGGGGTACAGGCCCATATTTATAGTCCAGTGGAATAAACATCAACCGTAGGATCAAACAGACTTAACGTAGGGTCAAGATACATCCTCAAAGGCGATGGAGAAGTGTGTGGAAGATGACAGGGGGGCCCACCTTGAGGGGCCTGGCGGCACAGGCAGTTGGGGTCGGCGGAGCCCCTCGGTCTCCGCTTTCTTCTAGTGTCTTCTAGATCCTTCCTGATCCGAATGCCCATATTTTCTGTCGCAGTTAAGTTTTGTGGCTTTTATGCACTTTAATCATCAATTATGCACTTTCTGGATAACTCCCTGGAAAACAGACAATTCACCAAAACTCATGGAAATTGTTAGTAATAACCTCATATTCTATGATATTGTTGTAATTTGCAAGGAAGATTAACAAGTTAAAAATAGATATTATCTACCGTCAACAAGCTCCCCCAAACTTAGGCTTTTACTCGTCCTTGAGAAAAAGTTGGTTGTAAAGTAATTATAGAGAATGAGGATTAATCAAGACATAACTTGAGAACATATCCAACATAAAATTGTCCCTAGTCATACATGTCTTGTGAAATTCAACGTGTCTACCATGGATCTTTTGAGCAGTTGAAAAGTAGAACAAACATGAAACAAATCATTCTCTTCTTTAGTAATGTCCACAGGAGAATAAGTTTTAAAACAAATCATAGCGTATCCGTCTCCTTTTATAGCACTCTCAAATCACTGATATATGTAGTATTTCTTGGTCTTCACTAAGTCTTTTAGCATTGAAGCCTTTATCCTATATCTAAAAGTTTTGTGGATCTCTGGGTAGATAATAATTGTGTCATACTTGCATGACATTTATTGTAAAGGCAAACAATGCATCTAGAGAGAAATGAGTCATAAAATCGAATCAAGCTTTGATAGGTGGAAATATGATAATACTAATTCTACTATTGCTCCTTGAAACACATCTCTCTTTTGAATATGGAACTCAGCCAGAGTGTATGAGCTATCTTTTATTTCCTTTCTTTTCTTTCTTTTTTCTTTTTTTCTAGGAGGCGAGTATTGTTGGTATTTTTAACATCACTTTAAGTTAAGTTGTCATCTCTAACATGATGCCAAAAACCAAGGATAAAAATAATCTACACGCAATGACTCTAAATAGAATATATCCGCAAGCGCACAGATAATTCTCCCGTTGTAGCATTTCACCCAGAGGAAGTATTCCGAGTATCGTTGATTTATTTTTTTATGCCAAAAGGATAAAGCAGCATTCTACTTATTAGGAGTAATGAACTTACAAGGACCAAGAATAATAAATGCTTAAACCCCATCATAACCTATTACACCAATGCCTTAGCAATAACTCGTCAACAGTAACGATAAATGATAAATGAGTAATTGAGATAAATGGTATTCCAGAGCTAGAATATAGAGACTCTCTAATGTAGTAAAGTAATCTAGGGATTCAGTTAGAAATAAGGAAACCTATGTAATTACTAATATAAAGTCTACAGCCTACGCCATGCTACACATTTTCATCTATAGTGCAATAAAATCAGAAGACATCATAAGGAGCATCAACTAATGAGGATATTAAGACACAAAGGTCACCTCCTTCGCGACCATGCTCGGCTAGTCCTACGTACGGGGGGTGGACTACAGAGGAGCCAACGCAGCTGTCACCTGCGCGGACTACCACACGACCCGGCACATCAGGATGCCTCCGTAGGTACACAATATATCTAGACACCACGTCTACATAATGCGCACCACCTGACCCACTCGAGTATTGAATCAGGCGCTTTACGATCATATAACAATAATCATCATAAACTACAACTATATCGAATGTGCAACTAGAATAAACTAAGAACTGAATAAGTAGCAACATATTAAAGTAGAGCAAAGTCATAACGAAATACAAGATAATATTACCAAATTCTAGAAGACAGATCGAATCCCGAGCGGAGCGCCCCGATCTCTACTTGAATCTTGCTAGACGACTAAACTAAGAATTTGAAGAACTAGAGCTCTACTTCTAATCTCTGGAAACCCTAACTTCTGACTACTCTTGACGAATGAAGCAGAGGAATGAATTGGTGTGTTGAAGGGGGTCTACCCCTCCTTTTATAGCCCCGGTGGAGTGCACGCGCGCCGTAGGATCAAACCGACATAGCCAACGGTGGAGATGAAAACCCTAGGCGGTAGGAGGAAGCTTCGGGGGGGGCCGCCGGCAGCCCTAGGGCGCCGATCGGCCCCATGGTGGGGCCGGCCGGCCCCCCCACGGTAGCGGCTGCGGGCCCCGCTTCTTCCGGGGAGTCTTCTCGAGTCTTCCGAACCATCGGCGATGTAGTTGCGTCGCGGTTAAGTTTTGTGGTAAATTTGCATTAAAATCCTTCTTTTAGCCTTTTCTCGGAAAATCCCCCGGAAATCTCACAAATCAACAAAACTCGTGGAATTTGTCGGATATAACCTCTATCAATCTATTATTGCATCTTCAAGAGCCATTGTTGACGGTATAAAATTTGGACTTAGTGACCGTCAACAATTACCCCTAAGCTAAGTCTTTGCTAGTCCCTTAGCAAAGTCAACTTGAAATAATACTTCCAGGGTATCTCATGTTATATCAACAAGTACTTTAGCATTGAATTTAAAATTCTTCTCCAGATTATAATTCATTAATCTATCTTTTAAACTTATCCTTATACCTTTTTTTAACTGTGGGGCTTATCAAACTTTTAATTAACTCTTGGGTGATTGAAAGATAGAATAATCAAGCAAGCACTGCATATATTTCATTCTTTGCTTAAGCACTACTCTAGAGGTTTTCTCTTTTTATTTTGAACATGTATGGATTATTATCTTGGAAACCATGAGAGTTTACTAACAAGATTGGAGTGGACTACTCAAGCTATGCATCATGATTGAATGTGCTAGTGATTAAAAACTTCATTTCCAGCTCTTATGCAACATTCTCTCTTCTCTGCCTTTCTGAGAAGTGTGGGCTATCTCCCAGCGGATACTTTTTGTACCCATTTTTCCCTCTCAGGCGAGTGTCTTTGCACCCATTGTTTTACTCTCGTTCTTTTAATTTGGCTCATACCCTTTTGATATGGCATCTTTTTGGCTCATACTTCTTTGGTATGGCATCTTTTAATTGCTATAACCCACACTCTCTTTTAGACTTCTAAGAGAGAATTGTTAGAGAGCAAAACTTTTATGCGTGTGGATTCAATCATGAATGCATAACAGTAATCTACTCAAATCATATTAGTAGGATAAATTACCAGATTGATTAATTAATTCTTTTGCAAAATATCCGGAGCTTAGCTATCACTTAGAATGAAACATATACTAGCTCAAACCTTTTTATATCATATCTGTCAATTACTTAGACTGAATCACAAGTTTTATGCTACCCACGGATATCGGGTTTCGTAATAAATTCTCGGGGTAGATAAACTTCATATAATTTAAAGACAGATTTTAATTTCAGATGCTAAGTAATTACAGATTTTTAATTGCTCTTTTTTTTTGAATAAGTAAATCCAGAATTACTCTAACCTAATGACAAATATAAATTTGGAAAGTGAATACTGAAAATAAATACTTTGGAAATAAAAGATAAATATATAATGGTGGTGGTGGATGATGCTCACCTCACGGGGTTCTCCCCCAAGCCGCATGTTACCGTACTCAATAATGTGGTGGAGGCGGTGGTGGATACCCCAACCGGTCTATCAGGTACTCCACTCCGGTTTGTATGTGCTCTTTGTCCATGATGTAATCGCCGAATGGCCGGGGTGCGTCCGGTCTTGCCGCCATCGTGCTGCCGATGAAGCCTCGTTGTCAACCCGGTGTTGCCACCTTTGCTCATGTCGGTGTAAGGTCTCATTTGTCGCCTGCTGCCCCTCTTTGGAGGTTAGTAAAAAATGTAGACATAGCAGGGTAATCATTAATAGGAGTGCTAAAATGCTGCTCGGGGAGGCGGCATGTAATTATTTGCCGGTGGTGCATGGTACAGGCACGGTCCACCAGTGGTGTACTCCGTGTTCCCGCGCACAGAGAATGATGCACGTCCTCTTTGATAATCTTGTCCCTGATCTTCAGGCTCCTGTGTGGGGAATGTTTCCCATCCTGTGGATATAGACGAATCTCCTTGATGATAAGTGGGTTGGTCCTCCCAACCTGAGTGGGTGGACCACGGCTGATGTGGCTCATGATATGCACCCGGGTTCATCAAAGTTAGTGTAATGGAAATGAGCTGGTCCCGATGGTCTTTGTGTCGGTCCCAAGTGTACACGATCCCGGTACTCGATGCGTGCGTCTTTGATGGACACACGCCAATATTAGCGGTCTCTGGAAAAGTAAAACTGCCAACAGAATAAATCCCCAAATCCCTCGTTAGGCAGCTCATACTCATTTGGATAATTTTTATAGATCATGATTATCTTGTTATTTCGGTGTTTCACCATGTGAGCACGAAAGAAAAAGTCATATCCAATAACTCTTCGGGCACCAGTAATAAAAGTGAGTGAAGCATTAGACAATAAATCTAATCCTGTAGCTAGGCGTGTAATCCAAGATGTGAATGAAATACTGCATTTTCTCATAGGAGGTACGGTTTTCCAGTAGCTCAACATTAATTTCACAAGAGATGCTTTTCTCTTTTTAATCACGATGTATAATAAATGTAACTCATCCTGTCTAATGGTGTTTAATTCCTCTCTAGGAAAGAAAGTAAAAGCTAGCCATTTAAGCATGAATCTCGGTGTTGGGTTATGGACTTCTTCGGTGGTATATTTTTATTTATGTTCCGGTTTCTTAGCAAAGTGATGCTCTCCCAAAAATCATCTTTATTAAAATCTCCAAGAACATCAGCTATATTCACTACGCACTTTGCTCGTAAAAATCCTAGTGCTAAACTGAAATTTTTTCATATGAGAGTAAAAGGCTTGTTGAACATTCTAAACCGAACATAATCATCATCAAAGTCTAGGGAGCTAATAAATTCTATGGTGAGTAACTTGCTACCCTGCTCAGTGATTTCCCATGCCTCTTCCCATCCAATCATTCTAAAAATAAGCTCAAACTCGGAATCTATTCCGGTTTCAACGAGCAAATTGTCATCAAATGTTGGAGTATGAGTAAACTCTTTTGTCTTTACCACATTGAATATTTCTATTTGAGGTCTAAGTGGTAATAAAATTTGATTAAGGTTTGTTAACTCATACCTTTCTTCCTGTGGGGAAGAGGACGACGGTTGATGTTGCTCAGGAGGTGATGGAGGATCAACGTCCATTCCGGAGCCGGCAAACGAGGGTGCTTGAGATGACGAACGGCTTCGGGTGCTGCGGAATGAGAGTGTTCTCCCAATGCTCCTGAGTGCACTTCCAAATTTTCGACTCATCTTGCCTATAGAATGAAGAACACGAAGAACACGGCAAGAACAACAAGAACACGAAGAACACACAAGTGATTTGGAAGAATGAAATGTCGTAGTTGTAATTGGCCGTGGAGCAGAGCTCTCTGGACTTGGAGTGAATGAGTGAGGGGGTGTGAGAAGTGAGAGGCAGAGGAGAGGAAGAGGGGCGCCGGCCGGCGTGGTGATGGGGCCGGCCGGCCCCACCTGCTGCCTGCTGGTGCTCTCATTTCTCTGGTGTCCTCTTTGGCATGTATGTGATCAATTCCCTACTCCCTAGATATTCCTTTCGGTGGCAAACATGGATGGAGGTGAGTGCATGTGAATGAGTGTGATAATTGAAATTTTGGATGTGGTGAATAATTGGTGGGTGTGAGGTGATGTGAGGTGATGTGTGTGGGCCCCACATGTCTCCTGTATTTATACCGTATAATGACACAAGAATGAAAAACTAAATTACTTTTTATGAATCTACGAAAAATTAAAATTACAATGATAGTATTTTTATAATTTTACGCCACCACGGTAAATTTTCTTGACGGGGATTTTACACTCCGTTAGTCATAATTTCATGGGGCTTAGATTTTATATATGACATGGTTATTTTTATTTCCTTTTAATAATGCAATTGATAGGAAAAATAAATATGTTGTTTAATGTGAGAAATTAAATTACTAATAACTACCGAGTTACCTCCCGGCGAAGGTTCGGGGTTTTTAAAGTCCACCGACTTGGACTTCTCTAGTTAAATTAATCTTTATGATTGATCTCCGCGGTCGGAGAGCTTGATGCACCTTGCTCTTCTTGATCCTTTAGAGTCTTGCATTGCTCGGGTCTTGGTCTAAATGCGAATCGCTCTTCTTGTCCGTTAATGGTGAATATAATTTCTCCAGCTCCAACGTTGATGGTCGCATTTGCGGTGTTTAGGAATGGTCGCCCAAGGATGAGAGGTATCTTCCTCTCTTCCTGCATGTCAAGTACCACAAAATCTACAGGAACGAAAAAGTCACGGATTTTTACCGGAATATTTTCTGCTATCCCTGCAGGGTAGCGGACTGATTGGTCAGCTAGTTGCAAGCACATTGTTGTTGGAGTGAGCGGGGAATAGTCGAGTTTATCGAAGACCGTCTTGGGCATGACGCTGACGCTTGCTCCAAGATCACACAAGGCGTTCTTGAACATCTGGTTGCCTATAGAGCAATCAATAGTGGGACATCCCGGATCCTTCTTCTTGATAGGGGAAGAATGTAGGATTGCCCTCCGCACGCCTCTGTTAGCTTGATGATTTCGGTAGAGGGTAGTGGTCTCTTGTTGTTGAGGATGGATTGAAGGTGGTACTTTGCATATGTGGGTACCTGCATAGCATCTAACAACGGAATGTTGACATATAATTTCGTATAATCTCTACAAACTTACTGAACCGATCATCAGTGGCGATACTCCTCCTCCTTCGGGGGAATGGTAGGATAGTAGTATCTTGGAAGTCTTGTGTCAATTCAGGCTCTTGTGGATCATCTATTGGTAAGGGTGCTTCTACTTCTTCTTCTCTAGTATTCTTTTCGGCTTCCTTGTCTACCTGCACTGCATGTGAAGGTCTACGTGCCCCTTCTGGGTAAGGTGGATCACGTGTAACCTTTCCTCCTCTAGTAGATATTCCTTTAATCTGTTCATGGTTAGTGGCAGACAAAGTAGAAGCTAGTTGTGTAATTTGTGATTCTATCTTTTTATTAAACATGATCGGCTCCTTAACTGCTAGAGAAAAATTATCTAATTTTGAATTAATTCCTTCTAATATTTCATCATTAAAAGCAAGCTTCTTATAAATACTCTCATTGATTCTAGCTTGTTCTAATATTAATTCTCTCAAGGGTGGTTGTCTTTGATTTGAAAAATTATAGTTACCTTGGTACTTACCTTGGCTTGTTGCCTGAGGTTGACTCCATCCTTGCTTCTTGAAGATTGCACTAATATCTTCTTCATATTGATCTTGAGAGTTGAATGCATTTTGAATAGCTTGCCGATCTCTTTTGTAATTAGCCCTCTGCTCTAGCCAGTTCAATAATACATCCATCTTGGTTGACATTGCACACAACTCCTCTGGAACTTCTTCACTCTCATGACATGTCTGGGTGTTGAATGTCCAATTCTGATTTTCTGTCATCCTTGCCATAATTGCTTCAGCTCTTCCAGGAGTGAGTGACAGCAGTGGCGTCCAATTGCTCACATGATCTTTGGGTTAGTCCATGATAGAATGTTTGCATGAGCAACCACTTCTCCATTCCATGATGTGGGCGTCGATATGTATCCTTGAAAACGTTTCCAAGCTTCCGGAATAGGTTCACCTTTCTGGCCGACGAAATTCTGAAATCTTCCCTCTTAAGATATTCCTTCGGTCTATTGGGAAAAACTTCTCTAGGAAAGCTTTCGAACATTCTCCCCATGTCTTGACTTGATCTTTACTCTGATAAAACCACTGCTTCGCTCTTCCTTCTAATGAGAAAGGAAACAAACGAAGTAGTACGGCATCTTGAGGAATGCCTTGAATGTCAATGGTGTTGCCAATCTCCAGAAAATTCTGCAGATGAGCAATAGCATCTTCATCCTTCTTTCCACTAAATATGATAACTTGCACCATTTTGATGAGGCTTGGCTTGATCTCATAATCATGTTCTCCAATGTCAAAGGTGTCGAGAGTCAGACCTACGCGAATGTTCTCGGTGCTTAGAGCAGAGAATTCACGTAGAGTCTTCTCAGCCATTGCTTCTCAGAATGATGTAAGACCCTTCTTCCTATGGTTGTTCCTGATAAGAGTTAAAATTCTACAACCAATTCCTGCACTTACCCAATAGAATTTTCTAAATAAAACATGGGTAAGTCTGCTAAAGCAAAAGGTTATGATCTAAATATGATTTTAATATATTTGTTTTCCATAAAGGTTTACTCATTATAAAATTCTAGAAAAAAATATGTATATCTGGTGAATCAATGATCCTTAATAAATCATCCTAATAAATAAAATTGCCATCCCCAAAGAAATTTTAAATGCTTGTTGGTATTTTTAACATCACTTTAAGTTAAGTTGTCATCCCTAACATGATGCCAAAAACCAAGGATAAAAAATAATCTACACGCAATGACTCTAAATAGAATATATCCGCAAGCGCAGAGATAATTCTCCGTTGTAGCATTTCACCCAGAGAAAGTATTCTGAGTATCGTTGATTTATTTTTTTATGCCAAAAGGATAAAGCAACATTCTACTTATTAGGAGTAATGAACTTACAAGGACCAAGAATAATAAATGCTTAAACCCCATCATAACCTATTACACCAATGCCTTAGTAATAACTAGTCAACAAGATAACGATAAATGATAAATGAGTAATTGAGATAAATGGTATTCCGAGCTAGAATATAGAGACTCTCTAATGTAGTAAAAAGCAATCTAGGGATTCAGTTAGAAATAAGGAAACCTATGTAATTACTAATATAAAATCTACGACCTACGCCATGCTACACATTTTCATCTATAGTGCAATAAAATCGAGGGAAGACATCATAAGGAGCATCAACTAATGAGGATATTAAGACACAAAGGTCACCTCCTTTGCGACCATGCTCGGCTAGTCCTACGTACGGGGGGTGGACTACAGAGGAACCAATGCAGCTGTCACCTGCGCGGACTACCACACGACCCGGCACATCAGGATGCCTCCTGTAACATCCCTGTTAAACCCAGAACCCAAAAATCACAACTTTCAAAAACTTTTTCAAAAAAACTAGCCTATACATGGTGAGTGTCATGCAGGAAACCCTTCCTAGTTCAATGCATTAGCACCTATACTCAGTCTAGTGGCATTTGCATTTTATTTTCTCGCACTCATGCTATGATTTGCCTCTTTATGGTCTTATATGTGGTGCTAAGCAACTAACAAAGTAATTAGCGAGGTGACATGTGTGCAACCCCTATGGGTCCCACACCCTAGACCAGGAACTAGACCACCCTAGGTGAACCTACCAGCAAGGGCAAACATGCATTTGCATGTGTATACAAAATAGTTAGCCAAAAATAGGAATGGAAAATAGGAAGAGAAGGAGCAAGCCAACCGGCCTGCCAAGGCCCAGCCGGCCCTGCATCACCCCCCCACCTTTGTCCCTTTTGCCGCGCAGGAAGAGCAGCAGCCCAGCCGCTTCACCCGCGCGCCCCTTCAGCCCATGCACGCGAGGCCCGGCAAGCTTGCTCGGCCCCTGAGCGAGCCGCCTGCCGCGCCCCACCTCCCCTCTCACGCTCCGGCCCGGCCGGCGGGCCAGGGGGGACCCTTTGTCATCCCCACCTCGGCTCCCTCCTCCGCTTTTGCCAAAAAGCGGAGGGACGCGCCGAGGCTCTCTCCCGCCCTCGCCCCTACCAACGGAGAGCGTGGGGGACGAGGCCGCCACGCCCGCACCCCCTCGGCCGCGCCCGCTCCTCCGTTCGACGTGGAGCGCGACGTCACGGGAGGTCCCCCCCCCGCCGCCGACACAAAGACAACCGCCACCCCTTTTTTACCGGCCGCCGCTCCAAATTGGAGACGCTGGGGGCGCGCACACCTCCCGAACCTAAACCTAGCACCACGCGCGGATGACCGCCACGTACCCCCCCAGTGCCTCCCCCGCCGTTCACCGCCGCCATGGGAGCCACGTCCCCTATAAAACCCCTTCTCGGTGCCCCGGAGGCCTTTCCTCCACACCGCCGCCACCGGGTGGCCTACCACCTCCCACTCAAAGCCGAGAAGAGGGTCGTGAAGGAGAAGGCGACGCAGGGAGAGGAGCTGCGGTGCCGAGCCGCTGTTCGCCGGAGCGCCGCATTGCGTTCCCGCCGGCCGAGGAGGAGGGAGGCGGCGCCCGATCGACCACGCCGACGACGCGGCCCGGCCCTGCACACGGCCTCGACACCATTTGGTCGCCACACCGCTGCACCGCCATCCCTGCGCCCGGACCCGGCGGTGAGAACCACACCTTCTTTGCCGTGCTGCGCCCCGAGCGCGCTTCCCGCGCTTCCGTTCCTTTTCTCGATGGAGAGTAGGTCACCGCCCTTGGCCCCTCTTGACACGCCATGATGCCGCGCCCGCCGCACGCTTGTCCACGGCGCCCACCGGGCCATGGCCGCCGCCGCGCCGGGAACGCCAAGCGCCGGGCCAGCCGCACACGCCGGGCGCGACGCCATGGCTAGCGCACGACCATGGCGTGGCGTTCAGCATGCCCTCTCACCACCGCGGCGCAGCCCGTAGAACAGCGGGCATCGCCGCCCTGACACCCGGCCACCTAGCCGGCGGGCCGACAGGTCCCGCGGCACACCGCGGGCGCCGCGATCGGTACCCGGTGGATGCTCCACCGCGCACCGCGGGCGGACTCGCCCGGTGGGGAAATGAACGCCCGCCGCCTCAATCATTGCGGCGCGATCCCAATCTAATTTAGCAGGCGCCTTTCCGCTCCATCACACAAGCGATAATGCTGGCCCCCTTTACCGCCCGTCCGGCCGTGGGTCGCACGGCAGCGACATCGAGCGGCGGCCTGCGACCCGAGCCCTGGCCGAGTCACCCTGTGCCGCGGCGGCTGTGGCGGCGGAAGCCTCTCCCGGAGCCCCTTGGCCGCCCCTACGGCGGTCTCCACGCGAGCACGCGGGATGCTCATGCCCGCCGCCTCCGGCTCTTCACCCGAGGAGTCCCTGCTATGGCTACACCTGGTGCCAGACGCCGCCTTGGCCGCCCTGACGCGAGTCGGCCGGACCTCGGGGAGAGCTCGAAAGCACTGTTTCTCCCGGAGGGCAGCCGGCGCTCCGTGCGACGGGCTCGCCGCGTGGCTCTGCGCTCGGTAGGGACAGAGGAGAGGAGGAAGGTCCGGTGAGCCCCGTGGACTTGGTCCGTGGAGGCTGGAGAGGAGAGGAGAAAGGTGGGCGCGGTCCACCATGAGCCGGGAGGGTGGCTTACGGTACACCAGCGCCAGTCCACCGTGAGCCAGCCCTGTGGACCACGGCCCGCTAGGGGCCCAAGGCAACCACGTGGCTACCCCCTCTGTCTGACACGTGTCCGGGCCGGACCGGCCCAACCCGGCCCTGATCCGGCCCACCTAGGCCCAGTCCAAACCCGGTCCGTGTTGACCGTTGACTGGTCAACGTTGACCTTGACCAAGGACCCACCTGTCATCGACCCAAACCTGTCAGCCAATCCGAGATTGCCACGTGTCACCTATTTTCTGGATTAATAAAATGAATTTCTCTTTTTCAAATATGATTGTAACCTTCAGAAAATCATATTAAATCCATTTTAACTCCGAAAAATATGAAACCAGTGTCCAAATTTTTCTAAAAATGAGCTCTAGGTCATAGGCTTATCCATGAGTGCTTTTGCTTCTTCCGGATTTCAGTTGCTTCTTTGTGCACCTCTAAAGGAGCCGCTAAACGCGGTAATATGTCACGCTTTTCAGAGACGGAGGAGCCGCTGACTGAGACAGGAGACGACTACGAGTACACCGAGGACACGGGAGACGACTGACCGCGCAGTGCCACGTCCCACCCAACCTCTTAGCCCCTATCTAGACATGCAATAACTAGAAATGCTAGCGCTCTATTAATTGTTGCTTGCTGCCGTTTATAGGATGCATGGTAGATTGTTTGAATCAGCCTATGCCTTGTCGAAAACTGATCCCCCTGCATACCCCATTTGCTAGGATTAGACTCGCGCTTATCATGTTTATCTTGATGCTACTCACTTATTACTATCTTTCTTTGTTAATGTATCATGATTGTGAGTAGCTAAGGCACGTGGTGCCGAAGATGTGGAAACCAGGGACTTTGGGAGAGATCTTGGCGTGAGTCTTGGGTGTGTAGTGAGGGTTGTGTCGATCGGGCAGGATCTGGGGGCAAGTCGCGAGGACAAGCCATGCTTGGGGAGTGTGATCTGGGCACTCTCCATGTGAGAATACCTGTGGCGGGTATAGTTTTGGGAGAAATTCCGGGAGGAGTGCCTTTGTGGTACGAATCGTCGGGACGGGAGGTGCCGTCGAGGCACGGGGCACTGGGCCCCAGGTGGAGATATCCTGTCCGGTCCCGCTAAGGACTGATTGGGCGAAGGTGCGGTTCATGGGACTTCTCGTACACACCACTCGTTCTCGATGGGCGGGAAACGACTTGACGACTAGCTAGCCCCCCCGCCACTACTTGCTAGGTTGGTAGGTGATAGTGTAGGGAGGTACGGGTGTCGAGACCCACACCCTCCCCGAGACAGCGTGATGCCCCCCGGGATCCGGCACACGTCTCACGTCTCGGCGTGCCGGTGGACTCGGGGTGCCCCCAGGCTGAGTGGTAGAGTGGCGTTGGGCTAGTTAGGCGGCGGCTCGGTGTCAGCCTAGGCGAGGTGCATCGCCGATGATGGTGATCTTGTGGTTCCAGGTGTACACACTCTGCAGAGTTGATCGATCTATACGTATAGCCGTGTCCCCGGTTATGGACATTCCCATGAGTTACCATATGTTCGTTATAGCGAGTGGAGTCCTTTCTCTTCTCTCCCCCTGGGTGTGGTGGTTTCCGGCCGAGGGCCGTTGAGGCGAGGAGGAGCGGGAGTCTTCCTCGCCGACCTGAGTGAGAGTGTGGGGTGATGTGTGGATGGATATGGATGGGAGGGATGGGAGGTTTATGGATATAAATGGGTTAAAACTTGACAAATATTATTTAATTATGCAAATGCATAGGAAACCCAGAGCCTCAAATAGGTCTTTTGATTACCCTTGCATCCACCTTCCACATAGCAAGCTTCATTCATATGGGTGGGATTAGTGGCCAGTACAAATCGTACTGATACATTGTGGTTCAGGGGAGAACATCGAGTGGGAGACCGACGAGGATGATGAGGAGGAGTAGGTGTCTCGTGCTACGCGCAAGTGGATGACGCTTCTTCCTATCTTATGCTTTTCCGTATGTGTGTGGGTGTGATTCCGCCTGGATGGCGATGTAATAAAGTACTTAAATCTTGCTACTTGTACTCTCTTATTTAAATATTCCATTTGTATGAGCACTCGATCCACTGATGTATCGATGATGGCAATGAGCCCTTCGAGGCCATTGCATTATTGTACGAAAACTGTGTCTTTTCCCTTCGTGGAAAAGCGGGTTGTTTCACCTCCGTAGGTACACAATATATCTAGACACCACGTCTACATAATGCGCACCACCTGACCCACTCGAGTATTGAATCAGGCACTTTACGATCATATAACAATAATCATCATAAACTACAACTATATGGAATGTGCAACTAGAATAAACTAAGAACTGAATAAGTAGCAACATATTAAAGTAGAGCAAAGTCATAACGAAATACAAGATAATATTACCAAATTCTAGAAGACAGATCTGGAATCCCGAGCGGAGCGCCCGATCTCTACTTGAATCTTGCTAGACGACTAAACTAAGAATTTGAAGAACTAGAGCTCGACTTCTAATCTCTGAAAACCCTAACTTCTGACTACTCTTGACGAATGAAGCAGGAGGAATGAATTGGTGTGTTGAAGGGGGGGTCTACCCCTCCTTTTATAGCCCGGTGGAGTGCACGCGCGTCGTAGGATCAAACCGACATAGCCAACGGTGGAGATGAAAACCCTAGGCGGCGGGAGGAAGCTTCGGAAGGGGGCGCCGCCGGCAACCCTAGGGCGCCGCCCGGCCCCATGGTGGGGCCGGCCGGCCCCACCTGGTAGCGGCTGCGGGCCCCGCTTCTTCGGGTGTCTTCTGGAGTCTTCCTGAACCATCTGGCGATGTAGTTGCGTCGCGGTTAAGTTTTGTGGTAAATTTGCATTAAAATCCTTCTTTTAGCCTTTTCTGGAAAATCCCCTGGAAATCTCACAAATCAACAAAACTCGTGGAATTTGTCGGATATAACCTCTATCAATCTATTATTGCATCTTCAAGAGCCATTGTTGACGGTATAAAATTTGGACTTAGTGACCGTCAACAAGTATCTAAGTACCCATTGTTTTCATTACTTTGGACACTTGTCCACTTTTTTATACTTGTTGATGGTCATTAAACATCAAATATAATTATCAACTATTGCATAAATTGATATGAAATGAATTACAAAGCATATAGTTGTAGGTTTTGATTCAAACAAGTTCCATGAGTTTTGATGTTCTCACTTGTCTTACAGGAGTATGCAATTTTCCATCAAATAAAAGTATCTCAAATAAGAAATTGGATTGCACCATTGCAATGGGCTCGTCGAGACGATTACGGACATATCGTTTGCCATATTTGGAGTCTAGAATCAAGAGATATCAACTCCACATCGAAACATACACTATTGGGTCCTAAAAGGGATAAGATTACATCTTTGTCGAAGCGGAGCCCATGTGGGTGTGGGCCCAGGCCAGTCGGCACTTGGCCTTGGGCCGGCCAGCACCCCCTTGTGCCGTCTCGCCTCTGTCTTCTGGAAGCTTCCTCCATCGCCTTCAAGGATGCATCTCCACCATACCTTAAGTCGGTTTGATCCAACGGCGGTCGTTTCTCCCACCGGGCTATAAATATGGGGCTAGACCCCCCTCCCTAGGAGCACCACACTATTATAGAGATGTAAAGACATCCCTTGAGTGGATGACCTCTCATCTCTAGAATTAGGGCTAGACTTTCTAATGTAGTAGATTAGTTCTAGTTGAGAGTTAGGGAGAGCGGAGCTATGCTGTGTTCTGGAGGAGTCATCAGAGTTTTGGTATGCCTTTGTATCTATTCTTGTAAGACTTATGCTTTAATGTATTTTATCTTCTCTATTTACTTTTATGCATTATATTTGATTGGTTAGTATAGTTGTTATATTTTAGCATAGGATCTCTGCCTATATTAGGTGTTCTAGTTATCACGTGTGACTAGAGTAGTAATTGAAAGTGTAGACATAGAGTCTAGGCTATAGGTTACCTGAGGTTGCGTCCAATTCTTACGGTTAGTTGTGGTAGCCCCAGAGGTGACAGCTCTGTTAGGCCTTCGTATTCCACCATGTCGGAGTTAGTGTTTCGTAGAGCTTTTAGGCAGCCTTCCCCAACTACCTTCTTCCTAGTCTTATTTGAGAGTTGGAAATGTACTGTTCCTCCAAAGTGCTATTGTGTGATCGCTGTATCCACTATGAATTAGTTATAAAGAACCAAAGTAATAGAGAAGTATTTAGGAACCTTGAACTCTCCCGTTATCCTCTCACTTTAGCTATCTACTCGTTTATCATTGAATTCTCCTGTTTGTGTCAGATATGCATAATTTCTATCATCTATCATTTACCCCTACTTTAATCTAATTGGTGTATTAGTTAGTAGATACATATGGTGAACTATCAATGTCTTTATCCATTGTCTCCTAGAGGTAAAAAATATAAATAACGATACCTGGAATACTCCTAGTAAAATGCTACAATGGTTTTCTGTGCGCTTGCGGAATCCTTCATATTTTAATTGTGCATAAGAAATACCAACAAGCATTTTTTGTGCCGTTGCCGAGGAAACAATTAGTGTAAAGATTTTGATAATGATCTTGATATCTACTAATGTAGTCTGCCACTAGCTTTAATAGGATTACCCCTATTTTGTTGAGTTGTGAAATAAGCAGGATATCAAATGTTCCAACCTTCCGGCAAAATTCCACAAGAATAAGACAAGGGAGATATTGAAGAACTCAGGGTACCTGAACATTCATCATCCATCAACAATGAAGCCTAGCCATCTCACAAGTATGTATAAAATATATATTATTGTAACCATGTGTAGATTAGAAAAGAAAAGTCATCATCACATGAATTTAAAGTTCATTACATGTGATGACTAAAGACGTTGCGCTAATCATAAATACCATTGTGATTCATGGCAAGTTTGATTAAGAAAGGTGAGAAAGTCTTGCTCATTTGCTTTTAATTTGATGAGTAGTTATCCTGTTGCATTCTACTACATGTTTACTTTGAACAATCCATACATCCACTCTATCTCATATCAAATCCACAGCATGTTTAGTTCCTTACATACATATAGGCCTACTTGCATCTCTACTTAAAACTAAAAAACAATATTCTCACCATGCATGATCATGCTTTCATCTCTATTTGAGTAAATCTCTATGTGCTCCTATCTTTGCCTTTGTTTGCTATAGTGAATTTTGGTTTGGAAGTACTCAAAATACTTTCATAGGCTTTTAAATTGAGCGTGGTGCTTAGGTTAAAATGCCTTCCTTAACTAAAACTAAACATGGAGTTTGGTTTGGTTATTGAACTAGAAATAGTTGTAGTAGACATTGGATATTTTGTTAGACTAACCCCTGCAGGAAAATATTAAATTCAATTCGGGTAAGTTAAGAGATGAACTCACATTAGAGATGAATCAATATCACTCTTTGCCTTTTCCATTCCTTTTTACCTTTTCTATCCTTCAATGGATCAACCTAGTTCCATGCCTATCTATAAATATAACTTCATGAGCCTATGCTTAGAGCCAGAGCCATCTTCAAAGCCTATCTTAACCTCTGACTATGAGCTATGCCCGTGTTTAATAGATATGGTCAGAAACCAATCTTTCTCAGGAGAAGATAATGCTAGCTCTTATTCTCACCTCAATGAATTTGAGCAAACATATGCGTGCTTGCGCATTAAAGACATGTTCGATGAGACTATCCGATGGAAGCCTTTTCCTTTCTCTTCGACTAGAGAAGCTAGACATTAGTATGATCTCCATGTTGAGAGTGTTAAAGGTGACTGGAGAGCATTTTGCTGAATTTTGCCTTCAATTCTATCCTATCTCCAAGGTAGCAGACCTTCTCTTAGAGGTTCTATCCTTTAGACAAGGAAAGAAGGAGACTCTAACTGAAGCTTGGGAACACTTTAACAATCTTACTCATTCTGGACCTAGTCTATCTATACCAGACCCTATTCTTCTTCAACACTTCTATAAGGGTCTAACTAGAAAAACTTCTAAATTCCTCAACCCTGGTTCTGGAGGATCATTCTTGCATATCACTCCCGATGTTGCGAGAAATGTCCTTACAAAGATTTATGAAAACTAATCACCTTTAGAGAAACTAGTAGAGGAAGAAAATTTGATAGTTGATCAAGAATCCATACCTACCATATGTCAACCTACAACTATCAACTAGCTTGAACCACCGGAGGAGGAAGAAACTCCACTTCTAGACTTCATGCTCGTTATCGAGGATGATATATTTAATGATTATGGAAACACCTCGAATTACTATACCATTAGGAGACCATAGAAGACTAAGAAATAATCACTTAGTGAAGAGGTCTTAGATCCTTCTAATGAGGTTTTCCTTAAGCAAAATGCAAAAGAGCTTGTGTCGATTATAAGTAATGATTAGTTGGAAGAGTCAATGCTTTCCTCTGATGTTATCCAAGTTGAATCAACCTCAACAACCATACCGTGCCAAATCCACAAGGGTTCTTTCGAAGCGCTATGCAATTCTATTGTAGGAGTTAACATCATGTCTGCAATATATGCTCAAGATCTTTTAAAAGACATGCACTTAACCCCAACAACAAAGTTTCTAAAAAGTCCTTTAGGCCACATTCTCCTAAGTTTGGGAATCCTCTATGTCTTACCTATTAATGTAAAAGGGATGAGAATTCACTTGACCTTTTATATCTTTGATGTCAAGTTTGACGTATTGATAGGATAGTCTATAGAGATACTTTTGCAAGAAGGATAAAAAGGGAATCTAAACATTAGTCTTGGGAAGAAGTTTGATCTGCATATATCTATAACTCATTCTCTAAATGTTGAGACCAAGATAGTTCCTAAGCCTATCCTATGGAAGAAGTCTTAGAGGCATCCTTTGAATCTCTGCTCAAACTAGATTTCAATGATGATTCTGAACCCCTAGATGAGGAAGGAGACAGTCCACTAGAACCTGACCCTCTAGATGAGTTTGAGGAAACACCCAAGCCTCCCATAGAATTCAAACCCTTGCCTTCTAGTCTTAAATATGCATTTTCTGAATAATGATCAAGAATCCCCTATGATCATAAGTGATAAACTCTCTCAGAAAAAACCTTTCGATTGATTATAGTCTTACGAGAGGCATAGATCCGCTTTTTAGCTATTCACTCAAAGATCTTAAAGGAATCAGTCATATTCTTTGCACCCATCACATTCCTATAGACCCCTGAGATGACGCCTTCTAGAGAACCACAACATGGGTTGAATAATATGATGAGAGAGGTTGTTAAGAAAGAGATTTTAAAACTGTTACACGCAGACATGACAGTTGTTAAGAATGACAAGAATGAATTAATCCCACAAAGAACCGTCACGGGATGGCGGATGTGTATTGACTACCGAAGGCTTAACAAGGTAAAAAAAGAAAGATCATTTCTCACTCCCCTTCATTGATGAGATGTTGGAGAGATTGGCAAATCACTCTTTCTTCTATTTTCTTGATGGATATTCAGGGTATCATCAAATACCAATCTATCTAGATGACCAAAACAAAACCATCTTTATATGTCCATATAGAACTTATGCTTACCGTAGAATATCTTTTGGACTATGTAATGCACTAGCTTCATTCAAAGATGCATGATGTCTATATTCTCTGATATTAAAGTGATAATAGAAGTTTTCATGGATGACTTTTCTGTATATGGAAAAACTTTTGATAAATGCCTTGAAAACTTAGATAAGGTTTTGCAAAGATGTGAGGAAAAGCACTTAGTCCTAAATTAGGAAAACTATCATTTCATGGTTAGAGAAGGAATAGTGCTTAAACATCTAGTGTCTGAAAGAGGGATAGAGGTAGACAGAGCTAAAATTGAAGTGATTGAACAACTACCTCCTCCCATTAATGTTAAAGGGACTCAAAGATTTTTAGGCCATGCATGTTTTTATAGATGGTTCATACATAACTTCTCATACATTGTTAGACCTCCAACAAACCTACTAGCTAAGGATGTTCCCTTTGAATTTGATGACACACATGTTTAAAAGCTTTTGAAACTCTTAAGAGACCGCTCATCTACGCACCAGTCATTCAACCCCCTAATTGGTCGATGCCTTTTGAATTGATGTGTGATGCAAGTGATTATGCTGTGGGGGCAATTTTAGGAAAACTAGAGACAAGAGGCATCACACAATTGCATACACTAGCAAAACTTTGACAGGACCTCAACTTAATTATGCAACTACTGAAAAAGAGCTTCTAGCTGTTATTTTTGCTATAGACAAGTTTGGATCTTACTTAGTAGGAGTAAAGGTAATTGTTTATACTGATCATGCTGCTCTTAAATACCTGCTCACTAAGAAAGATGCTAAACCCTAACTCATAAGATGGATTTTGCTACTCCAAAAATTTGACTTAGAAATAAAAGATAAAAGGGGAGTAGAAAATCCTATTGCTGATCACTTGTCTAGAATGCAATTTGAGAGTATGCAGAAACTGCCAATCAATGACTCTCTTAGATATGACATGCTCTACGCCATCTCTAGATTAGATCTCTGGTATGCAAATATTGTCAATTTATGGTTGCAGGTTATGTACCACTAGGGGCAAACAGGAGAAAGCTTATCTATGAAAGTCGTCTACATATATGGGATGATCCTTACCTCTTTAGAGTGTGCTTTGATGGATTACTCCAGAGGTGTGTACCAACTGAAGAAGGAATACAGATCATTGATAGATGTTACTCATCACCATATGGAGGTCATTATGGAGCATTCTGCACTCATGCAAAGATCTAGCAAAGTGGATTCTTTTGGCCAACCATGTATCAAGACACCAAGAACTTCATCCAAAGATGTAGAGCATGTCAGAGGCACGGCAGTATCAATTCTAGAGATGCCATGCCACTCACCAATAATCTTTAGAAAGAGCCCTTTGATATCTGGGGAATTGACTACATGGGACCATTTCCAAAACCGAGCAACTATGAGTATATTCTAGTGGTAGTATGTTTCCAAATGGGTAAAAGCCATGCCATACAAAGCTGTAAATTCTAAGAACTCCAAAAAGATGTTTCATGAGACAATATTTCTAAGATTCAGTGTCCCAAGGATGGTGATTAGTGTTGGAGGAACTCACTTCATTGACAAGGACTTTCACAAGTACTTGATGAACGTTGATGGTCGATAGCGTCAACTTTTAGTATATCAAAAGGCATGAGAAACACATCAATATCGAGAAGGCTAGGGTTTTATCTAACAATTTCCATAGGTTTTGGTGATTTATCAATTTCTAGGGACTAATCCAGAAAATAGCAAAAAGGGATCTTAACTAGAAAACTACATCACAGAATTATCTATAACTCAAAAATACGCCACACAACTCTAGAAGGTTCCAGAAGACACCGGAGCGAAGGAGAGGTGGGGCCGGTCGGCCCCACTGCCCAGGCGGACTGGCACCCCCTGGTGGGTCCCACCTATCATCTTCTACGAGCATCTTCCACCGCCTTTGAGGATCAATCTCAGTCCTACGTGAAGTTGGTTTGATCAAACAGCCGTCGTGTATCCCATCGGGCTATAAATATGGGCCAGCACCCCCTAGAACAACATAATTTATTCAATACCTCATTCAAGTCATTCAAGGTTGAGCCAGTTGAAGATCAAGTCACCCAGCCTTCTAGTTCATAGTTTAGCCTAGTTAGATCTAGAGTAGAGGGAGTCAAGGCACGTAAATTGGTCTTGGATTCCAGAAGTTATTAAGAAGAGAAGAGTTCGGTATACTTCTTTCACTCTCTTCTTTCTTATTGTATTATCTGCATTTCTATGATATTTACTAGCAACATTGTTCTTCATCTTAGTTTAACTATTATGTTCATTATTTACTTCAATACATCTAGTTTAGTTGGTTTGTTATTATATTCATGCACTGGTTCATATAGCACTCATCTATTTGATCATATGGTGAGTGGTAGGTAGTATGTAGACATGGTGTCTAGATGCTTTGCTTATCTGTGGATATTCCTAGTTGTGCTGGGTATTAAGGTAGATCATGGATGTGACGGAGCCATTAATTGAGTCCTTTGTAGGCCTCTCTCCATACAGTGGATTGGTAGAGTGAGACTGTCGGGGTTAAGAGTATATTTATATACATGAGGTTCCTATACTCATCTTTTCGTGTGCATTGCTCTAATGTGTTTAGGAATTATGGTAGTATTACTTAACAATGATACTAGATGTACTTGCACTAGTTGACATAGCTTTAACATGTAGTTAAATACTTAGGAGTTATTTCTCTATTAATTGAATTAGACAATTTGACATGATTATATTCTTTGTGATGGATTAGTATTATTAGGGATGACTGATCAATGACTCATTATTATATTTATATCATTTATCTTGTGACTTACCCCTGTTATGAGTAGAGTGTATGACATTGGTCACATCTCTTATTCAATGCATATACACATGTTATCAATACTATAGATTATTGGTTTAGCAACGCCTTCCTATTGGTAGAATATAAATGACAATCTAGTAATATTCTAGGTAAAATGCTACAATGATATAATTATCTATCCGCTTGCAGCTTAGTTTATATTTATCTTTATTTATTTCTACATAGTCACATAAAATGATAAGATTGAGTACCATTATTTATTCTTAAGCTTTACAATTGGGGATGACAACCTAGTTCCATGCTTAGGAGTAAGGGTAAAGAGACTAGTGGCTAGTTGCTAAAGGCAAGTTAATATATACCATGTGTCTTGTAGCGTTGTTATTTCAATGACGTTACGAGACACCAACAAACATTTTTGGCATCGTTGTCGGGGAAGGCTAATAAACTTAGGAAGTATTGATAACACATATGCATCATGAATAAGATCGATCACCCAATTGACCTCTAACTCAAATAGGCTTACCCTTGTTTCTATCTATTTGTATACCTTATGCAGGGTAATGATGAATGAATGAACAGATTTGATCTCCTAGACAATTACATTGAAGATCCAGAGAGGCTCTTACGAAGAAGGAAGTTTGCTAACACAAGGGATATTTTCGAATCACAATCAAGAACACCCTCCACTGAAGCCCAATCTTCGAGAAAGCAAGCTTTAACATCCAAAGGAGAAGAATCAGAAAATTTAACACTAGCTTTTGAAGCTATGGCTGAGAAGATGCTACGCGAGTTCTCTGCTCCAACAAACACCAATACTGGACCTAATGTCAACATTGGTGACAATCGTGAGCTTAAGCCTACGCTTATCACCATGGTTCAAGCTAGTCAATTTTGTGGGAAGGCTCATAAAGATGCAAGTGCACACTTACAACACTTTCTAGAAATTTGCAGCACCTTCACTATCAGAGGAGTATCAAGAGATGCTATTCTCCTTTGCTTTTTCCCATTTTCACTTCTAGGAAAAGCAAAATAGTGGTTCTATGCAAACAAAGAAACTAACATTACATGGGAAAAATGCTCTACTGCTTTCCTAGCCAAGTTCTTTCCTATAGGCAAGACCAATATTGTACGTGGAAAGATTTCAAGCTTTCATCAACAACATGATGAATCGCTCGTCTGCAACAGAACCATCCAAATTATAAGAGCACAAGTATAAAAACAATCACCGAAGTGACTAAATTTTCACACTTGAGCCCATATAATCCTGGTAGTCCACTGAAATCACGAAGGACTTCAAACCAACCAACATATAAGCCAAGATCATACTGATTCAACAAAACAAGTCACTCGTTACATCCTTTTCACAAGTAGTTCAATATACATTAGAGTGCAAAATAATTATTACAACATAAGTTCAAAAGTAGCGAAAGCAAAGTAATTGAAATCAATTTCAAATACATGCCAGTACCAAGGTCAATTCTAATAAAAGCAATAGAGACAAGAGAGATAAGAAGGGTCATACCTATGATCAGTAGGAGCCATCCAACTCTTGCAGTAGCCATGATACATCACAACTTGCAACAAGTGGGAATAAACCCTGAGTACGAGAATGTACTCAGCTAGACTTACCCGTCATAAACCAGAAATAAAGTGACACCAAGGAGTATGCAAGGCTTTATGTAGGTGGGGCTAGCTTGACAACATTTTGCATAAAAGCATAAGAGACAAGAGAGTAGTATTTTATTATACTAGCAGTAGGTTATTATTAATCAACCTTTCATCTAGATTAGCACCTGTACTAAGCAATCACTTGATTATATACAAACATTAATAACCATATATATCAGGTTTATTCCAGCAATCAATATCATCATCATCAACATTAGAACCATCATTATTTAGTGAGTTCTACGAAGCCGGAGGCAATAGTCAAGTTCTCACTATCCGGGAGAGACAGCGATTCAAATCGATTCCAACTGAGCTCAGGGGGTATTCCCAACACACACCCAGGCAGACTGGATCAGAGTCGCCTTAGGTTACCCTTGGTACAACTCAGGCGTGGGCCCGGTTCTCGCATCAGCAAAACTAGAAAGACAGTAGCCAGGAGTCCAAGCCATGCTAACCCAAGGACGATGCCAGGATCAGTTAGGCATGCTTGCCCTTGGTCTAGTATGCCGCTTCCCGCGAATTGCCAAGCGCCCTCCGTTTTCCCATCTTGAGTTGAGCTACTCGGCTTCGCGGTCAGACGCTCGGGTCCGGCCAACTATGTGTTGGGCTGCATTCAACATGACCAAGAACGGACAACGCTTCCAGTCCTTAAGCGACTAGACAGGGTCCACTGTCCCTGCTCGGTCTTCTTTTATTTTAACACATGGTTCTTTTCCACGATAGCACATATAGCCAACCGTAACCAGAGAAGTAACAACCTATATCTCGTGGAAGACAGAGAATCACCCGACTTCTACCGGTCTAAGCATGGCTAAGTATTTATCTCGATTCCTGAACTTAAATAGGATTCAAGGTATAATTTGCTGGACAAGGAGAGGATATATATGCAACAAGTATTTCCAACCAACTCCTATAACTTAATAAAATAAACAATATAAAGTACTCAATTGTATTTTATAAAAGATGGGAGACTTAGAATGCTCTGGGCTTGCCTGGAATATGACCCAAAGTCAGTCAAATTAGCTTGCACCATCTTGTGGAACATCTCCACTCCATACATGCACTCCCGGGTCCTTCCGTCTTCAGGATAAGTCCACCAAACACCATCTTCGGGTTTGGCTCTCACACCTCGTCCTTCACGTAGTTCATCTAACGTACCTAGATGAGAAGCAAGATGCAAGTACATGAATATGAAGAATGCCAATAAAAAGATGCAGCCCTCAAACATGCAAGACGAGCATCAAGCCACACTAGATGATATGAGCAATTAGAGAGCAAACTAAGGACAATCATGTCAAATATTGGTATAGCTAGCATATCAAACATGCCAACAATATACCAGATCTCAGATGTATATTACTTAACCATCAATAAAGACATGAGTCACACTTAGCAACACACAAAGCAACAACTAGAACTAGACTTAACTAATTTCTGGACATACATGCAGCAGCTGAGTAAATAAATCATATCTAGAGTTCCACAGCTCCAAATAACTTGCAACAAGATAATATGGAAAGCTTATGAAATTGCCTACAATTCATCTTTAATCATCAAAGTATCATTCACAAGTTTAGCAGGTCTAAATTACATATATACAGGATCAGGTCTAGAAATTTTAGAGAGAAGTCATTTCTGAAGCTGAATATTACACAGCCATAACTCACAAACTATAAAAGCTATAGCTATAAACATTTAACACAAGCTAGATATGTAGGTTATCTACAACTTTGTTATAGATAAGTTTTATAGCAAGCATCATTAACAAGGTGCAATCATCAAAGCTCTAGAAACTGTTTAGAAAGCATCCAAAAGGAATAAATAGAGCAAATAATTTTTCACTCATGTTTCAAACACCAATTTAGGTACAACCAATGTTACCAACAGTTGATATATATTAAATAAACACTAGAAAACATAGTGGCCATTCCTAAATAAATTATTTCCATGTCCTTTTCTAATCATTTAGATAACAAGGTGAAATAAGGAACATATATGGAACACATATCAAAAGTGCACAATAAATTCTAACAAAATTTCAGTAGCTCATATATACTCCCAATAGTCTACTGTTAAAATTCTATAGCATTTGAATAAATATATCAATCTCTATGAAAAAAGATAAATCCTCATTGCTTAAACATGTGAGAGCAACTTAAATCTAAAACTCAATACTTTCAGTAAATACATGGCCATGTTAAGCATCCATAGGTCACAACAACATTACGCAAAGGTAAGAAACCACATGTCACATTTTTTTACATATAGGAAACATACTCAAATGAAAACATGGACATAGCTAACATTATGCAATTGCAAGATCTGAAATTTCAGGACAGCAGTAGCTCAGTCACTTCTTTAGACCATAGTTGGAGTTATATAAATCAAAAAGAGGTAAACCTAGACTTTCTAGAAAGCTTAGGTAATTGTCTACAACTCTCCTATTATTATCCAAAGCTAATTCACACATTTGAAAGACCAAACCACACCAAGACTCAATTCTGTTCAAACTTGGACAGATTCAGTTACTCTATTTTCCAAGATCATAACTAGAGATTTAGCCCACCAAAAGTAGTGTTCTTAGATATTTTGGAAAGCATAACAAAAGTACTACACATATTATATTGTCTCCAAGACATGATTCCACAAGTACAAAACTCAAACAAACCACACATTCAGATCTGTCTAGAGGACATGCAAATCCTGACAGCAAATTTCTAAAATCCATAACTCCTAAACCACCAGACCGATGGTCATGAAATTTTAGGACAAGCAAGATAAATAAGTTAGCTACAACTTTTGTATTCACCACATCCATAGAAAACATAATTATCACCACATAAACATCATTACCACTGAAACTGTTCTAGCAGTCTAAATCAGCACATAAGCAAAGGGGGGGCTTTCATGGAGATGCTTGCTAGGGTTGGGGGAAGTGAGGGAGATGGGATGGGGCTTGCTCACCATGGTCTTGGGGTGCTCCAACACTATCATCTTGGCCAGGGATGCAGTGAGGAAGAAGATCGAGATATGGCTCCTCCATGGCTAGGGTTTGGAGAGATGAACTTGGGGCTGTCCTCATCTTCTTCATCGAGGGTGAGGACGTGGGGGAGAGCAGCAGCTTGTCCATGGCATCCATCTCATGCAGGGGCTGGCATCTTCCTTCCTCTCCTCTTCTTCCTCTCCTTCTCTCTTTTCCCCTTCTTTCCTTCTCTAGTTGCTGAAAATGAGAGATGAGAGAGAGGGAGAGGGCTGCTGCCAATGGGGAAGAATAGGAGCAGCAGCAGCTGCCCTTCATGGAGGAGGGGTAGGGCGCCATGAGCAGGGAGATGGAGGAGGAGTGGAGGTGATGCTGCTGTGTTTGTGCTGGTGGAGAGAAGAAGAAGTGGCATGGGGAATGGGGGGGGCTGGTGGTGGCTTTATAAAAGAAATAAAGGAATGGATGACTAAAGGTGGATTTTCAGCACTAAACTCTGATTTTTGAGCTATTTTTGAGTATGTTCTACAAATTTTCAAGACTTGACCTTTAAATAAAGTTTGTTCCTTATAAAGTTTCCTACAACTTTGATTTAGGGTGCTCAGCCATGCAAAGCCTCTAAGTTGCACATTTTAAACACAAACAAATCAGTCCTAGAGAGTCACCTAGGTCAAACCATGACTTAGAAGCTTAATTAGATAAAATGATCAACATGAACATTGTTCCATTAGGTATCCTAAGTATAGTTAAACTATCTGTAAAGTTCAAAAGATAATCATACATGTCATGACATTATATTAGCAAACACTCACAAGCATGAAATGGCAACTAGGTAGCAAAACACAAAGAAGGGCATAATTACTTGACATGCATGCTTATGCTTATGTGATGATGGAATGATGCTCATGACATATAATGTAAGTAGATTAGTGCAAACTAACACCTGGGGTGTTACATCGTCGAGGCATGGGAATGTTTTTAAGATTATATTGCAGAATATCCTTATCATAGGATGAAGGATTGGCTATTATGTAGACCTTCTATCATGGGCTAGTCTCTAGTACCCGTGAATCCATGGATGCTGTAGCTAGAGGAGCTTTCTTGTCACTTAAGCTCACTGATACAATAGCACTTATGGAGAAGATGGCCTCAAACCAGAGCTAAAATGAAGAACATGTGCAACCGCACAAAAGAGGAGGCATGCATCATCTTAAGGAAATTGACATGGTCACTGCAAATCTAGACCTCATAATGAAGATGCTTGACAACAAGAACATCAAAAAGAGAGAAGTCATGCACATCAATGACTCCTACATGACTTGTGAAGAATGTGGAGACATTCAAGAAGCAAATGCCCTACACTCCAAGAGGATGTGAACTTTATCAACAACAACTATCATCCTCAGCAAAGTCAAGTATGGAAGGCTGGTAGTGTCGCCCTTTTGGATCTGCAACAGTGTAGTGGTGGCACTATGCGCTCGTGGGCCAATCTCTTTTCTTTCACTTGGCCTGTGAACCTGTTCCCCTCTCTCTCTCTCAGTTCCACCCTACCGGCCCCCTCTCTCCTCTTTTTCTCTCATGTGGGAGACAGAGCAGAGGGCGGTGGCACCCCTTTCCCTCTAGCCAACAGGGGCAGCAATGCCAGCCTTCCCTGTCGGGGCCACCCCTCTTCCTCTCTGTTCTACAGTCGGCTAGGGCAAGGGCTGGGTCAGCCTTTCCTCCCCTTTTCTCCCCTAGGTGTGGAGCAAGATGAAATCCTAACCCCTTTTGATCTATGCATTGCTCAAGTTCTAGTCATGGATTTTGGTTCCTATTGGATACTTGAGGTAGTAGAAAGTAGTTCTTGTGCTTGGTTTGGCTTGATTTGAAATTCCAACGGTTGGAAAGAGGATTGCCCTAGGGCAGTGCCACGTCTTAAGAGTGGCATTGGCACCCCTAGCAACTGCAATATACAGCAGCTCTAGCCAATTTTTGGAATCTCAAAATAATAAATCTCAATCATAATCACTTCTTCCCACCTTCACTCGAGTTACTCTCTTTAAAATCCAACTATGAGCATGAGTCTGTTGGCTATCCATGTACTGTGTTGATGTGTTCTGTGAAAAGTGGTTAAGAAATAGAATTAACAAGATGGAAGAAGCAGATCAGGAACCTACAAACCTGCTAGGGGTGACAGTGCCGCCCTCCCTAGGACAAGTTATTCAGCTGGTTTTCAAGTTCATGATTTGACTCTCTTTTTACTAAAATTGCTTCCTAGCTACTCCTCACCTTCACATTTGTACAGTTTCTTATTTAGACATACTTTGTGCATAGATGGAGCAAGGTGGAGATGATGGAAGGGACAAAAGGAGGCTGTCAACCAAGGAGATGATCCGTAGAAGCAGGGGGAGGAGCTCCTATGTTCCTCATGACAGGGAGGCCTGTGAGGAAGCTATCACTGAGGAGGAGCGAAACTAGAGACTTGGGCACACTATCGGAGTGTGGCATACCACTCCCTTGCATTTCCTAGAGTTTGATGATAGCTATATGAGGGACAACAAGATGAGTTTGAGCTAAGAGCCCCTCAAAACTCTATGCAGAATGTTGTGGTAGATTACTCTAAAAGTTGGAAGGGCACCGGTGAGGCTAGAGAGATTGATCCATATGCTACACCTAAGATCTTGGAGATTGACTATAGGTTTTGGAATGTCTTCCATTCCAACTTCTATGCCATAACCATCTTGTCCAAGCTAAAAGGGAAGATTTACAAGATGCAATACATTAACTTCAATGAGTTACAGAACAAGAATGAGCAAGAGTTTGCTGCTGTGATTGAAGCTTGTGACCACTTTGAGCTGATAGATATCATGAGTTTAGGTATGATTGGAAATAGGAAGATATTGGCTCAGTTCCATGCTACCTACTTCTGGAATAAGGATACTGATGAGATGCATTGGATGACAGATGGGAGACACTATCGGATTGAATTTGTCACTTTTTGTCATATCCTTGGCTTTGGTCACGTGCATAGGACTTACAGTCGTATCCATAATGAGCATTGTCCTAAGCCCCATGAAGTGAGTTTCATGTGGGAGGATCCTCGCAAGGCAGATGGTAGGAGGACTGGATTGGGGAGTCTTTACTATTTTATGAATAACCTCATTAGATGCACTCTCAATCCTAAGGACAATGCTACTGATCTCAATGGCTTTATCACTAATGTCCTGTCCTGCTTTTCAGATGGTGAGAAGTTTAATGTCATGAGATTCTTGTGGGTTGAGTTGAGTTTTGCTATGGATGATAGGAGGAGAGAGCTTCCTTATACTCATAATCTCATGTTCATGATTGAGCGAGTCACCGGGATGAGAGTTTCCAAGGATTGTGCTCACACCATCTACAAAATCAAGAAGACCAGAGGAGGGGCAGTAGGTCACCACTCAACTGGAGGCACCTCTTTTGCACACAGGGACGCTCCTGAGTCCTCTAGGGCTAGTGGTAGAAGGAACAAGAAGATGGAGAAGTTTGGAGAGTGGTTGAAGGCCATTTTCACCACTTGCACCTACGCAGCTTAGATAGTATACAAGGATCGGTCGGAGAGTCGTGAGTCAGTTCGTCACGCCAGAGAGGTTGAAGGGCGGCCACGCCTTCCACCTCCACGCTCTCCACCTCAGTTTCTAGATCTTCCTCACTTGTCAGATACTGATGATGATGAGGATCATGATGAGGGGCTGCATGGTGTCTACGAGGATTTAGACCTTCAGGAGACCCTTTCTAGCTACTATAGGCATCAGAGAGACACCACTCGTAGGCAGGAGGCTAGTTCTTCACACGCTGCTCTACCTCGTAGTTTGACGCACTCCACTCACTTCACTAGGACTACATACCGTCAGGGACACGCTATCGTCGACTTCGATAGTGATGAGGAGTGATCTCTCTTCTTTTCTCTTCTCTTTTTGGTACTTGATGCCAAAAGAGGAGAAAATTAGGGGTTCAATCGTTTCATGCCATGAGTAGCAGTTCTATTTGTGCTTTCATGTCCACATCCTATGTGAGTAATATTAGGTTGTGAGTTTGTGTGCCATTCGAAAACTATGTTCTTATAATATTGCCAATTATTTCACTCTATTTGTCTTGCATATGGACATGATCTGTTGGTGTGTTATTTAGCTTGTCATATTCTGTGTTTATGTTGTTCATTATATCTATTTGCTGCTGTGAAATTTTCACCCTGAGCTGACGGTTCTAGTCAGGGCGGCAGTGCCCCCCAAGGCTGCTGCAGTGACCACCATTGTTGTGCTTAAACTATCATATGCATCAAGTATATTTATTTTGACACCTGTTTTAGCACCCCACAGCAGGCACGGATGTAGGGGAGGCCCCATCACCACTAAAGTGTGTGAACCTTGGCTTCTTATGCCAAATTAGAAATTCAAATTCCAATTCACCCATTTAGGAGGAGGCTCCGCTATCCATAGCTCAAAAATCTCAATTTATGATTATATCTTTTGTAAGCTCTAATTGGGTTGTCATCAATCACCAAAAAGGGGGAGATTGCAAGTGCAATTAAGCCTTAATGTGGGTTTTGGTGATGATGACTACCGAATTAGAAGACTAATGAGATTTATCAAGATGACAAGCAGGAAATTGCAAAAGGATGATGATGTACAGGTTGGAGAACTCCTTAATTGGAAGTGGTGGCTACCTCAACTTCATAGTGTTTAAATTCAGTTTAAGAAAAGCCGTACTATCAAGGGGGATTCTAGGGCAGTTGACCAAATGTTGAATCAAATGCTCAAAATCTCTCCAGAACATCATCACACCTAGCGAAAATAGCCATAGAAACAGTTCTTCAAATATCCTATTTTGGTCAGGGGGCAGTGCCGCCCATACATGTACCATTGGACCTAGGGGTATTTATGATGAGGACTTGCCTACGCTGTCCAGATAATTGCCCCAATCTTTCACGGTACAAAAATTCAGCAACCAAATATTTTCCAATGAACAATTAAATCTGCCCGATTAATTTTCACGAGCAATAGTACAGAAAACCAGCTCCACTTCTATTCAATTCAATGGCGTAACTATCAAGTAGTAGATCAAGACAAGGATTGAATAGCACAACTAGGAAATATGAGTCCCTTCTTTCCAATAAGAATAATACTAATCCAACAAGGAACCAACGGGACAGTATCAAGAGGTTCAGAAGTAAATCGCTAGTAGCAACAATAGCAAAGATATAATAATATTACTGATTTGCTCTCGGACAAATATCAGCACACACTGTAGCAGATGTATGAATACCTCACGACAGGATCAATCAAACAACTGAAAATTCTCACGGCAAATATATTGACCAATCAAACTAATCCGGATAGTATAAATTCCGTTTGATCAACAAAGCTCAAATAGTAGCACTGATAGATAAAGGGATCGGCTTACAATAGTTGCAATCCAAACCCTTGATAAATCTTCCACCCGCGGCTAGGCCAGCCACGATCAGAAGAGAGGGAACTCCAGGAATTCCAAGCGACGTGGCCAGACTGCAGCAGCTCGATCACGCACTCCACACAAATCCTCGAAGGATCCGGATCAGTCACCCCAACTAGGGTTCCCGAGCGGCGGATCGGCAAGAGATAAACTCCTCAAAAATAAAATCCAATCTAATCTCCTTACACAGCCGATTACTAGCCCTTTAATACGCACACAGGCGCTAGACTCAACCAGGTCCAACTCAACCATAAACTATTTGGCTAGAGGACCGAATATGGGACAACCCAAAATACATTAGACTTGCCTAATTAGACACCTGAGCTAAGCACGAGAAAGAAATAACGTGACGTGGATGCAAATATAATAAACTAATCCGGCAAGGCTGCTAATGACGTAATTATAATCTTGATCTTCTTACTGCCGCATTCAGCAATATATACTTGCGGAAACTTGCCGGCTTCTTTCAACGTGCCCTCCATGTATGCCAAAACTAATTGGCTTCTTTCAACGTGCCCTCCATGTATGCCAAAACTAATTTAGGTAATATCCACCTTCATCGAACCAACATAAATATATTTTCTTGGCTTCATATTTTCTCCTTTCATGAATGTTGCACCACTAAATAATATATTTGATGACAGGCCAGCAGTAGTAAATTTATTCATCATGTTCTCGCTGTATTTCTTATCAAAAATAATAGCTCCAAATTTAATATTAGAGGGCTTCAAATAATTACCGGTTGCCTTATTTAAAATAGCACTAGACTTGTCTGTATGAATATCTTGATGAGCCATGGGCTCATCATCCTCCCTTTCTTGAAACAAAGTTGTCCTCGGCTTTGAGATAAATTCCGAAGCTTCTTTGATAGAACTAGCAGTACCATAAATTACAGCTATACTGTCTGCATTCTCCTTCACGTGAAGGGCTAATGAGCCCAACTGATTTTGCTGTACAAAATTAGCAACTGCAGTTCCAGAATTATTGCACTTGTTTTCAGAAGACACAACTGGCAAATTAATCATCACATCATCCTTTCTAGAATTATTATGAACAACTGGATTATCAGTAGCTGACATTGCAACCTCAAGTTTGACGCAGCTTTCTTCATAAGCCTGAATTGGAGAAGTAATTATGATAGCATCATCTCTTCCCTTGCTAGGAATTTCAGAACTACAAGCAACATGTACTGAACGTTCCTCCGGCTCAGCATCGGAACAACTAAACTGAAAAAGTGTTTTCTTTAAAGAATCTGAGGCCATAGTTGGAGTCCCATGAGGAACATGAGCTGTAACTGCTGGAACATCAGTGATGTTAGTAGCGATAAATGGAGCCGGAATAGTCACATTATTCTCTCCCTCTCGAAGCAAAGCCGTACTCGGCTTTGAGGTACTTTCAACAGTTTTTTTGTTCACTTTGATAGGAGCAAACACCTCAGCCTTAATAGCACTATCGGGCATCGGTTTGAGCACATGATGAACTCCCTTATGCACAAACAAATAATTATTGAAACGACCACTATGAGTAGCATCAAGATCAAACTGCCAAGGGCGACCCAACAATAAATGACGTGCGCTCATTGGTGCGACATCACAGTCAACTGTATCAACATAATTTCCAATGGAGAATTTAACTCGAGCCTTGTGAGTAATTTTCAATGTACCACTTTGATTCATCCATTGGATATAACGTGACATTGACAGCCTCCGTGTAGACAAAGATAATGCATTCACCAAATCTAAACTAATAACATTAGTGAAACTACCACCATCAATAATCAATTTGCATATCTTGTCTTGAATTTTGCACTGAGACTGAAATATATTGAACTGTTGCCCTTTGACATGAACAACAGTACCATCATGTTCTACCTCTCGAGCCAACATAGATAAGCCATCTAATGTGTCATTTGTGTCATCAATTTCAATGTCAGATTGAATATCACAAAAAACAGTACTATGCAGCCCCGAAGTAGAAGAAATAGCAACACTACCATGTATAAAGGACTGGTCAGGCACTTCTACCTTTAGCAACAACTGAGAATCATCTTCCTTCATCTTCTTCGGACTACCAGCCTCCTGGATAGGCTCTTTCTTTTCTTTTATAGCAGCAGCTTGCATCACATAAGTATCTGTACTAGAAGCTTTCTTCTCGTACAAGTTAAGTGAGGGAAAAATTTTAGCATTCACTGTCTTGCCATATGAAGCACGAGAACTCAATTTCATCTCATAAGAATTATGAACAGCTTTCTGGTAAAATTTTTCAGCATGCATAGACTTGCTAGAAGTAGCACCAGCACTCAACTTCTTATGAGAATTAGAAGCAACGGACTCAATTCCAGCGATAGAATCAGCCCATGACGAACGCAAATTTACCTTCATTGACTCAAGGGAAGGAGCAAATCGGTGCCGAAGCACAACTTTCATATCGTTCCATGTCTCAGAAGGAAATTTTTTGTCCCAGCGAATCCACCAATTCAAAACATCATTAGCCATGGTCTCTTCAGCATAATATATCTTGTCGCCCGGTCCGAACCCACGACCCCGAAAGAAATTCTCCATAGCATCTTCCCAATCATAATACCAATAATTACAGGATGTCGACAAAAGTGGAAACACATACTGAATTTCCACGTCAGCACGATTATAAGGCTAGTCCCAGTGGGGGTTTCATGGCACAGTTTCATATGCACTCAGATTTTGGAAACAGTGCAGAAGAGTTTCATCTCCATGAAACTCTCTCTACTCCCATGAAACTTTTATAGTCTCTCTCTTAATAAATACTGTGTCATGTCAGCATATTTAATGCCCATGAAACTCTATGAAACCCCATTAAGATTAGCCTAATTAGTCATTGAACAATCTCAAATGCACCGTGAGCAACCTGGATACCTGATACCACCGGATGAGGACTCGCTTACGCTGTCCAGATAATTGCCCCAATCTTTCATGGTACAAAAATTCAGCAACCAAATATTTTCCAATAAACAATTAAATCAGCCCGATTAATTTTCACGAGCAATAGTACAGAAAACCAGCTCCACTTCTATTCAATTCAATGACGTAACTATCAAGTAGCAGATCAAGACACGGATTGAATAGCACTAGGAAACGTCAGTCCCTTCTTTCCAATAAGAATAATACTAGTAAATCGCTAGTAGCAACAATAGCAAAGATATAATAATATTACTGATTTGCTCTCGGACAAATATCAGCACACACAGTAGCAGATGTATGAATACCTCATGACAGGATCAATCAAACACCTGAAAATTCTCACGGCAAATATATTGACCAATCAAACTAATCCGGATAGTATAAATTCCGTTTGATCAACAAAGCTCAAATAGTAGCACTGATAGATAAAGAGATCAGCTTACAATAGTTGCAATCCAAACCCTAGATAAATCTTCCACCCGCGGCTAGGCCAGCCACGATTAGAAGAGAGGGAACTCCAGGAATTCCAAGCGACATGCGCGGACTGCAGTAGCTCGATCACGCACTCCACATAAATCCTCGAAGGATCCGGATCAGTCACCCCAACTAGGGTTCCCGAGCGGCGGATTGGCAAGAGATAAACTCCTCAAAAATAAAATCCAATCTAATCTCCTTACACAGCCGATTACTGGCCCTTTAATACGCACATAGGCGCTAGACTCAACCAGGTCCGACTCAACCATAAACTATTTGGCTAGAGGACCGAATATGGGACTCAACCCAAAATACATTAGACTTGCCTAATTAAATAATCTGAACAGGACACCTGAGCTAAGCACGAGAAAAAAAATAACGTGACTTGGATGCAAATATAATAAACTAATCTGGCAAGGCTGCTAATGACGTAATTATAATCGTGATCTTCTTACTTCCGCATTCAGCAATATATACTTGCTGAAACTTGCCGGCTTCTTTCAACGTGCCCTCCATGTATGCCAAAACTAATTGGCTTCTTTCAACGTGCCCTCCATGTATGCCAAAACTAATTTAGGTAATATCCACCTCCATCGAACCAACATAAATATATTTTTCTTG
This sequence comes from Chrysopogon serrulatus, assembly GCA_015844335.1. Lineage (NCBI taxonomy): Eukaryota > Viridiplantae > Streptophyta > Magnoliopsida > Poales > Poaceae > Chrysopogon > Chrysopogon serrulatus. The sequence continues at coordinate 44,136 of JADLZL010007958.1, forward strand.
GCTTCATATTTTCTCCTTTCATGAATGTTGCACCACTAAATAATATATTTGATGACAGGCCAGCAGTAGTAAATTTATTCATCATGTTCTCGCTGTATTTCTTATCAAAAGTAATAGCTCCAAATTTAATATTAGAGGGCTTCAAATAATTACCGGTTGCCTTATTTAAAATAGCACTAGACTTGTCTGTATGAATATCTTGATGAGCCATGGGCTCATCAATTTATATATACTTCCTTCTGTCATTTCTAAACGGTAACTTCTCCATCCCCAATAATCATTTTTGACGGAAACTAAACCAGAGCTCACTCCTCTCTCCTCCATTGTTGCTCCTTCAAACTCCCAAGCAAACCTGTGATTTTCACCATCAAATCTTGAGAAAAAAGACATCAAACTTTTTATTTGAGATCAGATCCACTAATTCCCAAAGTCAAAAGAATATTTGGTTCACATTTAGCTGGAGGCTCTAGAGTTTGTAATCCATGGGCTTGCTCCTAACTGGCTAGGCATCACTCTTGAGCTTGCCAACTTGTGTGGCAGCCTTGGGAGGTTTGTAACCAATCCCTGCGGCTAGTAAAATCATCCCTCATCTCAAGAGGTCACACTCTTTACTTGAGAACGAGAGTAAGGCAAGCCTTGGTGGTGAGCCTAAGCCTTTTGTGGCTTCCTCAATAACACCGAGGTTGGCAAGCCTTGATGGCGAGCTGAACCATGGGATAAATTCTGTGTCACCCGTGTGCTTTGCTGTTTGAAGTAGTTACTTGCTAGGGTTTGGCTCAATTTTATTATTTACTAAGTTTTTGTGGTATCCAGTCTTCGTGTTGGATCTGTCTGTGATATTGCATGATTGAGTAGTCCTCTGTCTATATATTCTATATCTGAAATCTGATTTCAGTTTCGTTCCATTTGGAGAGGCTGGTAGTGCCGCCCTAATAGGCCGGCAGTGCCATCATGCTCCTAGCTACTGATAAAATTTCGAGCTGAGTTTTTACAGGCCTATTCACCCCTCTAGGCCTTCCTGACGTCCATCCGATCCTACACTTTTCCTGTTTACATCAGCAAAAACAATGAAACACCAAAACTTGTAGAATTCTATCAATGTAAATCCTAAGTATACGTTGGTGATCGCAATTGCATCCTTTTCGATAGCTAGTTGACAGTTAATTTAGGTACTCAATGACTATCAAAAAATTCATAATTTTATTTAATAAAAGTACATAGAAACTAAACTAATACTAATTAGTTTAATCTAAATATTAGAAACATTTATTTCTTTAATATTTTGAAAGCATTACCCAAAATTAGAAAATTTGAGGTGCGACAAATCCTAAAAAGATGTGAGCATCTCCAATATTTTTGTATATTGTACTTGGGCAAATCTTGTGTCTCCTAAAAAGATATGCCAAGTAAAAAAAGAGCTTATCTCCTATAGTTTGGCATAATTCACTTGTCAAACCTTTTCCTAAGTTACATCAGGAACCCTAAAAGAGAAACAAAATTATATTTATGTCCTTCTGCCTCTTCAAAACTTACATTTGGAACCCTGAGAGAGAAATAAAATTATTTTTATACCTTTCCACCTCTTCGAATACGGACGAATGTGTGTGCTTGAGTCGAACGCGCATATATATGCGCGTGAAAGCTCTTTTTTCCAACTTAAGATAAATGACAATCTGGAATAGGGAACTGTCGGAGAAGATTTTTTTTTTTTTAACAAAAAAATAAAAATAGTAACCTGAGATGGAGAAATATTGAAGGTGCTCTTAGTTTAGGGCACGACACGTGGTTCAGTAAAAAGCTAAGACGCAGACATACACCATCTTGTCAAATAAGAAAAAGGCAAGTGTTATATTCTGGTCACGCCATGTGAACCAGTAAAAAGACAACAGATGGCAAAACAATGCAGCATTAGTAGGTTAGATAGATGAGTGCAATTTTTGGCTAAGTGGATGAAGGCTGTCATATGTATGAGAGAGGTTTTGTAGAGTAGATTTAACAATAGAATTAAGGATGCATTAGGGTTTAGAAAAAAATAAAGGTGCATAGGAAGGTAGATGGCATGGCATCGATAATAAGCTGACTTTACTGTTGGGAAAAACATATTCGAGTGTATATGCAAAGTATGCAAAGAAATAAAAAATATTAGATTCCACCAACAAAGACGTGATAGTAGCATATACTGCCCGTGTGAAAGTGTGAAAGGAGAGGCCGCTGACACCCCCCAAGTCAACCTCAGATGTTGAGGTGAGCAAAAATTATTGACGAACTCAGCAATATGCTCTCATGAAATTCTACAAAAAAAAAAAAAAAAATAGTGCTAGCATCATATCATATTCATACCATTCGGCCAAATATTATATGGTCAACAATCGACCATGCGGCAGACGTACGTACACGCTTCGTCCGTTTCCTGGCGTCTTGCACATGTCGCCGTCAGCAGTCGACTTCAGTAGTTAATATCGGCGCCCTGCATACAAACCAATCGAGTTTCGAGTACATGAGACCTTCGTTTTCTCTGAACTTCTAATTCTAAACAATGGATTAGTTTATGGACTAGTAGTACCTCGGGAGGCACTTTGCACATGTTGCTCTGTTCTCATGATGAGTACCAATTTATAAAAAATTATGAGACACTTATTAGCTGGAAACAAAGATCGTTCAAACAAGAAACACGTTTGCTCAGAAGAGTAGGAAATTTGGTTGCACATCAAATGAAACTGCACAAGTCACGGATGACGCACGCAACACATCATGCTTTCTTGCCCTTTACTGTTCCTTACTTTTGTTTGACAGTACACGCCACAGTCCGAGCATTTCGAGCTTTCTAGATATAAAAGTGTCGGTGTCGCAGCTACACACTTCATTCTAACAAAATTATTTGCTTTAATCTTATTTTAAGTTAAACTTTAAATATAACTTTATTAAAAAGAAAACACTAACATCAATAGCAAAAGGTTGTTTTTATTATTTTTAACATAAATTATGTTTTATAGTGTATTTATTCAAACTTGTTATATTCATATATCTTTCTTTTTGATTTACTCAAATTCAGTTAAATTTGATTCTGGACAAACTCAAAATGAATTAATATGAAATGCAGGGTGTACCAGCTAGATATTCATGCTGCTCGCATTTGTTCTTCTCATATCTGAAATATGTTAATTTTTCCCAAATTTATTGCTTATTGCAGTTTTTGAATAAGCCTTTACGGCATCTGATGCTTCCTATTTGTTGTGTGAGAATCAATGAAATAAGACAAACAATATATCCTAGCTAGCTGTAAAATTCCAACTCCCTTCCCCTTCTCTCTCCCAACTGATACGTGTACAACACTCCTGCACTCCATAACTACAATTTTCTCATGAGTTAAGCTCAAACTGGTATTAAATCCAAACGAGTTATGATTCTAAGATCCCTTTTCATGCAAAATCACTATATTACCTACTCGCAACAAACACACACTATATTACCTCCACTCAAGTCAATGACCCGAAGCCAACATCCTTAAAATAAATCGTGTTGGTCTAAATCACGCAATCAATCGCCTCAACCAAGTCCCAAAAAGATCTCACAAATTCTCCCAACAAACCCGAATAAAGCCAAAAACCAAAAGTTCATAAAGTTCCTTCATGTCCTAATCGCAAACGCTTTCACCCAATTCAGTCGCAACAAGGATAACCTAGCACGATGCTTGGCCTTTGGTTCCCCACATCATTCAGTCACCCAAAAGAAAAACCAAACAGATAAGAAGATCCCAAACAACATTATAGAGATATACATAAAGCTTTTTATTTTAAAATAAATCGGAAAATTTCCTTGATCTTTTTCTCTCTCTCTCTCTATACCTCAGCCTTTGACTGCCCACACCCACGGCGCACCCACATCACCTCGTTAAAAGGATCCCAAACGCACGCGCTCCCACACAGCCACACAACCAACCCCCAGGGCCCAGGGCCCCACGCGCCGTCATGGCCAGCCCCATCATCCCGAGTACAGGCAGCGGGGAGCACGCTGCGGCGCCGGCATCGGCCGCGACGAAGCTGGGCCAGCTCAACGCGGCGGTGGAGCGGTCATGGGTCGGCCGACGGTTCCGTCTCGCTGCGCGCGGGACCACGTTCACCACGGAGCTGCGCGCGGGCACGGCCACGTTCCTCACCATGGCCTACATCCTCGCCGTCAACGCATCCATCCTCTCCGACTCCGGCGCCACGTGTACCGTGGACGACTGCGACGCGCCGTCCCCGGGGTGCAAGTTCCCGCCCGTCGACCCCGGGTACGCCGCCTGCGTGGCGCGCGTCCGCCGGGACCTGATCGTGGCCACCGCGGCGTCGTCCGTGATCGGGTCCTTCATCATGGGCGCCTTCGCCAACCTCCCCATCGCGCTGGCACCCGGGATGGGCACCAACGCCTACTTCGCCTACACGGTCGTCGGCTTCCACGGCTCCGGCACGCTCCCCTACCGCAAGGCGCTCGCAGCGGTCTTCCTCGAGGGCCTCATCTTCCTCTTCATCTCCATCGTGGGCTTGCGGTCCAAGCTCGCCCAGTTCATCCCCAAACCTGTGCGGATCTCGGCGTCCGCAGGGATCGGGCTGTTCCTGGCCTTCATTGGGCTGCAGAACAACGAGGGCGTGGGGCTCGTCGGGTTCAGCTCGTCGACGCTGGTCACGCTGGGCGCGTGCCCGGCGTCGCAGCGCGCGTCCGTCGCGCCAGTGGTCACGTTCCCCAACGGCACGGTGGCGCTGATGCCGGGCGGCACCGTCTCCGGCGGCATACTCTGTCTCTCGGGCCGAATGACCTCCCCGACCTTCTGGCTCGCCGTCGTGGGCTTCCTCATCATCGCCTTCTGCCTCATCAAGAACGTCAAGGGCGCTCTGATCTACGGCATCCTCTTCGTGACCTTCGTGTCCTGGCCGCGCCACACCGCCGTCACCGCGTTCCCGGACACGCCCGCCGGCGACGACAGCTTCCACTACTTCAAGAAGGTGTTCGACGTGCACCGGATCCGCTCCACGGCAGGCGCGCTCGACTTCAGCGGCATCGGACACGGCTATTTCTGGGAGGCGCTCTTCACCTTCCTCTACGTCGACATCCTGGACACGACCGGTAGCCTCTACACCATGGCGCGGTTCGCCGGATTCGTGGACGACGTGTCGGGGGAGTTCGAGGGCCAGTACTTCGCCTTCATGTCCGACGCGACGGCCATCGTGTTTGGCTCGCTCCTGGGCACGTCCCCGGTTACGGCGTTCATCGAGTCGTCCACGGGGATCCGGGAGGGCGGCCGGACTGGGCTGGCGGCGCTCACGGCGGCGGCCTACTTTGCGGCGGCGCTGTTCATCACGCCGGTGCTCGCGTCGATCCCGTCTTGGGCGGTCGGGCCGCCGCTGGTGCTGGTGGGTGTGATGATGATGCGTGCGGTGGCGGAGGTCGAGTGGGACGACATGCGGCAGGCCGTGCCGGCGTTCCTAACACTAGCGCTCATGCCGCTCACCTACTCCATTGCCTACGGACTCGTCGGCGGTATCGCCTCCTACATGCTCCTCCACTCGTGGGATTGGGCGTGCCAAGCGACAAAGAGGCTCGGCTGCCACAAGAAGCTCGGAGGCGGCGCCGAGAGGAATAATGGTGGCGAGGAAGAAGAGCAGAGGAAGGATTTGGAATCAGCTTAACATTTCTTTCCCCTTTTGTCCTCTCTGTCTTACCCTTTGGATATGTTTTGTTTTTCTCCTCAACTTTCTTCCTGTTTTTAGGGAATTCAGGTAGCCTGTCGGGATTTGCTAGATAGTTAGGCGTGTTATGAATAGATTAGAATTTTATGTAGAAACTAGAAAAAATTGCGCGGCTTTGCCGCTCTCTACCTGAGCGTGTCAGTGGATTTTTATTTTGGGACTTAGGATGAAGGAGCTCGCTATGATTTATATGATCTTTGTGTGACATAGATAATGCAGTTTCTGAGCGGAGCTTATTACAGGTACTTGCACAATGGAAGGATCTTCAGTTATAGCATGGTATTACACATAGTAATGTTAACTTCGAACTATGGAAGGATCATGCATATCATATTACCGCCTCACAGCTTTGGATGCGCAGGTTTGACACAACAAAGGATGTCATGTTCTCTGTCATATTTTGCTTTTTGGTCCTGCCACGGGTCCTGATGGTTACCCATCGCTCCATGGTCAATACTAATAAACAACAGATCTCAAATGCAAATGCGCTGCAGAGAAATAAGAATTAACAAAAAAAATCATGGATGAACACTAAATTGCACGATGGTGTGAAATATCACACTTCATAAAGGTTATATATTGTATTTACCAGAAAGATTAAACAGAGAAGGATGAAGGTTAAGATTTTCCAAAGTAATTTCATTGTTTTCCAGAACTGCCCACTTGACAATCAAGGGCTATCATGGTAATCCTTTCATCTGATTCAGCAAGCAATAAGAAATGTACATTGCAAAAATGCTACACTGTATACAACATATTGGGATTTACTTATGAGTTACCTGGCACTACTACATGACATTTTGCAGTACAAGGCCTTGTTTAGTTTGGTGTAAGTTTTTCCACTCTCTCTCCTCACATCAATTGTTTCCCGTATATAAATAGTATTAAATATAAATAAAAAAAGAACTAATTACACAGTTGGGTTGTAAATCACGAGACGAATCTTTTGAGCCTAGTTGGGCCACGATTGGACAATATTTACCACAAACAAACGAGGTGCTACAGGACTTTCCAATCTCTCTCCTCTCACAAATTGTTTTCCCACATGTAAATAGCATTAAATATAAATAAAAAAAATAACTAATTACATAGTTGGGTTGTAAATCACGAGGCGAATCTTTTGAGCCTAGTTGGGCCACAATTGGACAATATTTACCACAAACAAACGAAAGTCTTCAGGACTTTTACACTCTTTCTAACCTGCATCTAAACAAGGCCTTAATCAGAAATTTGGACTGCTATCTAGTATCTTTTACCTTGATTGGCTTCTTGGTGGCACCTACAAGTTCTATTACATACATGCCATTTTCTGACAAAGAGTGTTGTATAGAAGAGGCACAGTACAACTGCTCAACTCAGTCAACTACCTCAATACCAAAACATTCAAGCTAGACGCCCGAAGATAAAATGCAAGCAAGGAGCATCCACCACCACCATTGTGCTCACGGCTGTAGTTGGCAAAGGTATAGAAGAGGTACAGTGGCTCTGAATCTCTGATAACTTTGTTACATCATTCAAGCTCTAAAAAGTACAGTGGCTCGTCACAGAGATGAGAAATATTAAATAGTACGTGTTTTGTTGTTAGTAATGTCAAGGAGCAATAGATATTCTTCCCAGTACCCTGATTTGATTTCATATTTATTTACCATCTTTTATTGCCATAGCCACACAGGTTTGTTCAGTTTGGATAGTACCTGAGACACTTTCTTGGAGCTAGCCTCTTATGTAAGCCATGGCCTTTGCAGGTTTCTGAACCTCTATGAGATCTCTCAAGTTCAGACCACTAAGCAATCTAATTGTTGGATCTGTATCAAACATTTATATTAAAGTTTACTGATCCAAGCAATAGAAATGGCAATGGCTAGACAACATTAACATCAATTTTTGGCCTGGTTCTATAAAATGAACAGCCCAGTATGCAGATTAAAAAAAAAAAAAAAGAACAATGGTAATGAAGTATAATATCGATTGAAATGCAATAAAAAATAATTTAAAATTTATATATGAGATACAGGAGGCTAGGAGTTTCTTTTAACATACATGATCACAATTAAAAAATGAAGGCCATTAGTAATGCAATAATGAGAAAATAAAAACTTTGATTCTGCCATTAAATCAGTTGGAAACTAATCTGCATCTGGTTTCTTGCCATTTGGACAATAAACTGAACTGGTGAAAGGACATTCAGCTTTGCGCTATAACTAAATAGGTAAGCTATTTACTTATCTGTTAATAGAAATGTAGATTAAGGAACTCTAGAGGCTTGGGAAACTACCTTATTGCAGGACTCTTGCGGTAGAGAAGTGCAGTGTGCAGCTCTAGCTCACGACGAAGATCGTGGAGGCAGGAAGCAAGGAGAGGAAGCGAGAACTGTGAGGTGGAGATGGCAGCACCAAAGCGGACAACGGTGCACAAACAGGCGATGGGAGGAGGCCAGGGAACCGGCTAGCTCTTGCTGCCATGGCCGGCAGCCCGGCACATACCGTGTCTTGCGCCGCCCCTATGCCGGCGCCGGCGCTGCGGCCCCACGGTCCATTCGATTCCTCCACTCTAAATGATGCAGAGTTGCCCGCGCAACCCGTGCCTGCAGGGGGCGATGGAGCAGCGGGAAGAGGGAAGGGAGGGAGGCACGCTGCGGAGGGACGGGTGCTGGGATCTGCCGGGATGGATCCAGGTGACCGAGCCGCCACGCCGCGCATGGCCGGGCGGGATCGCAGGGGCCTCCGCCCGTGCCGGGATGGCCGTGACCGGAGTAAATCGGGGCCGCCGCGGCCGCACCCCGCCTGTGCGGAGGTCGCTGGTTCCCCTGCCGCCGGGATGGTTGGGGAACGCCACGCCCGCGGCGCCGCCTCGCCCACGCTAGGGCGCGGGCCCCGCAGTCACGGCCTCGTTTGGCTCGCCCGGCGGCGTGGAAGGAGATGGACGCGGGGGAGCGGCGCGGCGGGTAGCAGACCCGAGAAGATTCGCGGCCTGAGAAGATTCGCGACGGGCAGGACGATGGCGAAGCGGGTAGCAGACGAACCGAACCGACCCGCATTAGATGATCTAGATCTCAGGATCACCCGATCCAACGGTTGCGGTTAGCGGGCGACGTGGCCCGATCCACTGGCCCGCATTTGTTGCATGAATCGTAGATAGAGATGTACGTCTATTTTATTTTAAAAAATGCATAGTCCTGTAGACATCTTGTGATATAAGTTTTTGGGATAAAATTGTTCATGAGAAAGTAAGATCCGGTCTGATTTCAATTTTAAAGGGAGAAACTACACTTACGCTACTTGAATTTAGCAAAGTTTTTCATTAATCAAATATATATTTCAACATATTTGCTCATTGCACTTTACAACTTCCATTCATTTTGGGGACTTCCACTTTTGAGGAGGGGGGCTCAAATGCTGATAATAATCAACTAAAAAGAACTAAAGGACATTATCCTATCCAATGGGGAAAAAGCTCAGAAATGTTAGGGCTCATCTAAGAGCATCTCCAACAACTTTGAATAATTGACTTGCTAAATTGTGTGATTTAGCAAGTTGCTATTTCATTTGGCAAGTTAAAAAAAGAGTTCTCTCCAACAATTTGCTATTCCAACTTGCTAAAATCAAAATATCCCATATGAGTCTCTAGAGTTTTGCACGTAGATCCGGGAAGTGTAATAAAATTGTGCACTAGTCCTCTTTCTTCTGCCTTCCGTCGAGTAGAGCGGTAGCCGGGCGACGGTCGCGGTGCTGGGCCGACCGCCCGATGACACGGCGGTGGCGTGACGAAGGCGCCGAGCCATAGGGGTCCCAGGCGCACCCTCTTGGTTGCCCTGGCTCTCCTCGTGATGGACGTGGTGCCGCTCGATTACGCGAGCCCACGGAACTGGGGGCGGCCGGAGCTCGGGGGCGGGCGGCAAAGCAGAGGAGGAAGCTGCGGAGGAGGCTGGGGAAGCGGGGGCTCGGGACGGGCGGAGCCAACTCCCCAAGGGGCGGCGATGGCGCCTCGTTGAGGTCGATGACGAAATGCGGCAGCCGATACATGATGGATTTGCTCTTGTCCCGTCGGAAGGATTTGTAGAGGGGGATAGCAACTTGACAAATCTCGGTACTAGAGGCCTTCGGATAGCAACTTGGAAAATTTAACAAGTTGATTTGCCAAGTTGTTTGAGAGTGTTTTTTGTGTTTTGCCAAGTTTATAAGAATACCAAGTTGATTTAGGGAGTTGTTGGAGATGCTCGGCAACGTTTTTTCTATCAGCCCAAGGTTTATATAGGACCAAGTAAAAAATAGGTGCTCTAAAGTTATCATA